>CM076583.1:234225734-234473099 GCA_034641835.2 Pinus albicaulis | reverse complement strand
AAAATTTTCAAAAACAAAGAAAACCTAAGCTACCTAGATAGATATCTATCAATCAAAAACCAGGAAAAACATTTCCTCAAATCAAAATAAAGAGAACCAAAAAACAACAAGTTCTTTCCCCAGTGGAGTCGCCACAGATTAAATCAACAGTAAGTTGGAACTTCATCCGATAGTTCATCCTGATTATCAAACACCCATAATAGAACACATTCAATAGCCGATTTCAGTTTCTGAAGTTTCTGGTAGTATTTCTCCTACTAGTGAACTGGTTGACGAACCTGCAATCTTTGAACCTGAAACTGAACCTTCTGTTTTGGAAACATCCTCAGGATTTATTTCACCAACTTCCAGCGATCTTGGTTCACCTAGGGTAAGAAATATTGTCACTGACGATCTTCCATCTGGACTAGTTTATATTGAAGAACTCACTAATCCAGACGAAGAGTTATCTCTTCCCAGTTCCCCTCAATCGTTACATCTTAGAGAACGTAAATCAATTTTCTACAGCCCTATTCGAACTACTGCTTGGTACTTATCTTTAACCAATTTTTTAGAGAATCTGGGTCTTGCTTTTTCTCCACCTCGAGTTCCATTTCATCCAACACCCAGAGGTTATTATCCGTCATCCATTATGGCAGGAGAATCATCCATGTTTTCTTAGACACCGGAATCATTTTTACATGGTGGTCCTTCTATTCCTTCGGGATATCAGGCTCTGTCTGGTACTTTCTCTTGGGCAGCTCCTCAACCAATTGAAAGCATGTTATCATCTGGTTTAAGTGGAATTAAAACTGACGTCGAACAAAGGGAAAAATTTTATGATGTCCGGTAATATTCCAAATCCGCAACCTCAAGGTAGTCAGGTAACACCTGGAGGGAAATCTCAGGGAACTCAGTTACCGCCTGGGGGGCAACCTAAAGGTAGTCAGTTACCGCCAGGGGGGCAACCTTCACGAATTCAGTTACCGCCTGGGGGTCAACCTCAAGGTAGCTTTTTCCCAGGACAAACTATGGAATCATATTATTTTGGGAGACAACCCCAAGGGTAGTACATACCTCAAGGTTATCAACCTTCAGGACAGTACACACCCCAGGGTCAACCCCAAGCTCAATATGCTCCTCAGGGTCCTTATCAACCCCAGCTTCAGTACGCGCCTCAGGGTTATCAACCTCAAGGTCAGTACCCAATTCAAGGTTACCAACAGCCTTCTGGTCAGTCATCTTTTCAAGGAGCCGAAAATTTACCACTTACTTATCAACCCTACGTTCAACCAGGTTATGGTCCTTATGTTCAACCTTCTACGGGACAATATCCCGGAATGAATATGGTGTGGGATCCATCCCAATATCAACAGCCTATGCAGCCTAATGTGCAGTTTCCTTTTCAACCTGGACCGCCTTTGATTTCTGGTCCAACCCAGCAACCTGTCCAATCTACTATTCAAACTCCTGCACCTAGGTCTGTTCAGCAGTCTGCGCCTAGTACACCTCAAACTCCGCCTCAAACTGCTGCTACGTCTTTCCAACCTATAACACCTATTTCTGGAGTATCTGTAACACCGAGTTCGTCTATCCCTGGATCCGTGCAAATCCCTCAAGTCTCTGTACCCCAGTCAGGGCCTTCCGTTCAGACTTCGGTTCAGATGCCTGGAGGACAAGCCGGTACGAGTACAGTTGTCACAAGTCAACCGCAATTCACGTATCAACCGTACCAGGGATATCCTCAATTCGGTCCTGGTTCACAAAATCCAAATTATCAGTATCAACCGTACCCTGGCTACACTTATCAGCAGCCTCAACAACCCCAGTTTGGTCCGGTTAATCCTGGTTTTCCAAGAGGTTACACAATTCCTAACGCAAATCCAATTCCCAGTTATCCTGGGTATCCACCTCCTAGAACTGCTTTGGCTACTCAAGGTTTTTGTGACCCTAACCGTCAATTACCATTTATTGCAACTTTGGATTTACCCGATTTGACGCGCCTTACAAATGATCCGATTTTCTATTATCCGTATTGGTCGCCAATGCCGCATAAGTTGCCTAGTGATATACCGAAGTTTGAAGGTAAGTCAGGAGAGGATCCATCAAATCATGTCATGACTTATCACCTCTGGTGTGCGTCTAATTCAATTATTGATGATTCGATTCACTTACGTCTTTTCCAAAGAACTCTTATTGGTCTTGCAGCCAAATGGTACATTGAGTTACCACGAGGCTTGTTTAATAATTTCAGTCAGTTAGTGACTACCTTATTGATTCATTTTCAGTTGCCTGTCAGATACGACAATGGCATAGAATTATTAACTTCACTAAAACAATCTACGTCTACGTATATTTCTGATCATATTCATGAATGGCGACGTAGAAGGCATTTGGTGAAAGTTTACATTTTAGATAAAATTTTGGCAGAATGGTTTGTTAAATCATTGTTACCCAAGATTACCGAAGATGTAGTTAAGGCTGGTGTTGTTACTGAAGAGCAAGTGATTGCTCAAGCTCAGTACCTTGACCTCATTTATACGCAGTCAGGTACTTTACACGAAAAAATCCCCGACCTTCCAAAACAAGGTCAGATAGCTGCTGCTCCTTCAGGGTCTCATGCTGTTGATGGCATGATTGGTACAGTCAATACTAAAAGTAAGAATAAATCTTCAAAGAATTATTCTCCTATTATAACTTTACCAGATTCCCCAAAAGGAGAATCTTCCCCTGAAATTTCTACCGACATTCATGTCGTAGAGACATCTACGGCTAAATCTAAATCCGGTGGTAAAAAGAAAGGGAAGAGTAAAAACAAGAAGAATTCAAAAGAGAAAACTGATAAAAATGAATCCAATGATGAAAAGCGCAAACCTCGTTACCCTTGTTACATTTATGATGAGGATCACTTTACTAAGGAATGCCCACATCGAGCAGAGGTTGCAAAATTCGTTAAAGGTTCACAACAACCTGCTGTCTTGAAGGATCCTTTTCCGACTCAAGATAGCAAGATGGTTGGTTCCACTTCGACTGCTTCAGAAGAACCTATTTTGATGATGTCTCATGTAAGGATTGCGACGCGATCGCAAGATTATGGTACTAAGAATCATGTTGATGGGAAAGAAGCAGAATCTTCTAATGCAAATGCATCAACTACACCTCCTCCTATTTCTGGTCCGCTACAGATCGAGAAACAAAATCCAGACTTAATAATCAAACCGCCTGCTAAAGGTGTTCTTCGTAAATCAGCTTTCAATCCACATGCGAGAGCTGCTCAGAATTACAACATTGTTGAAGACTTAGCTATTTCCCCTTCAGCAATGTCGGCTTTGGAAGTGCTGCAATCATGCCCAGCACAGCGTAAATTGCTTTTGTCTGCTATAGGAGCTGTAGACGTTCGGGATTCTAATCTTATAATCTTCGATTTAGAAAATAGTACACCTCATCTACCTCATCAAATGGCTTTCCAGATACCAGTGTTAGTAAAAAACAGACCGATCTATCGGACTTTGATTGATGAGGGAGATTCAACGTGTATTATGTCGATTCAATGTTGGAAATCGCTTGGTTCTCCTACACTTAACCAATCTCCGACGATTCTTAAGGCTTTTGATGGTCGAGGTTTCCACCCTTTTGGTATTTTGCAGGATTTACCCATAGGGGTCGAAGGTAAAACCGTAAATCTAGATGTGGAAGTGGTTGATGCCCCTCTAGATTACAACCTTCTTCTAGGTCGCAGTTGGTCTTATGCGACGACTGTCGTTGTTTCTTCGGTCTTTCGACTCATAAAATTTCCATATCAAGGAAAGATCGTCACAATATATCATTTAACTTATTTCTCTTCCGACCCAGCCTCTACAGAAACAATCTAGCATGTTGGTAAAGTGACTATCCCTTATAAGGATGTTGGAGTAGGATTAGTTAAAGATTCTAGTTTACTAGGAACTTTTGCCTTTCCTCCTCCTAATGTATCGCATGTTGTTGCAACTATTCACATGATTTCATCAAATACTATTATGTTTGATGATCCTTGGATCATACCTTCTGATTCCGAGTTAGATTCAATTGATGGCATGATGCCTTTGAGTCCATTTGAACTTGCATACCAGGCTGTACAGTCACTTTCCGACCCCTCTTCAACCGAAAATGATCCAATGAATGGGATCCGTGAGGAATCACTTTCTATATCCAGTTCAGCCACAACGACATTTCCTGATGTTATTCATACTGATGAGCACATTCGTGAATTTTTGTCCATTGATGATTTACCATGGGAAGATCTGCATCACCGATCTTCGTTTTTACCTAAACTAGATCATTTTGAAGATGATTTCGCTTCAATTTTTACTGCTGAATATGTCAAAGAACCCCAGAATCCATTGCAAAATCCTGATTCTGAGTTAAATTTGGAAAATATTTCTCAAACGGTTCCAATTGACATTTCAGTAAAACCAGGAATAATTGAAAACATTCATATAGGTGCTTGCTGTACTGAAGATGAAATTAAAGCTTATAAAGCCCTATTTCAAGAATTCCGTGATGTGTTTGCCTGGTCTTATGAAGAAATTCCAGGAATTGATCCGTCAATCGTCATACATGAAATCAAGACTTACCCGGATGCCAAACCTGTTCGTCAACGTTTACGTCAAATACATCCTAGAAAAGCTGCTGCTATCAAAGCAGAAGTTGAAAAACTATTGCGTGCAGGTTTCATTTATCCAATTCCCTTAACGGATTGGGTATCAAATATTGTTCATGTGACTAAAAAACAAGGAACGATACGAGTATGTATCGATTATGGGGATATTAATCGAGCCTGTCCCAAAGACAATTATCCAACTCCCTATATCGATCAGATAATCGATGATTGTGCTGGTAGCAAAATTTTTTCCTTTATGGATGGCTTTTCTGGGTATAATCAAATAAACATACTCCCTGTTGATCAACCAAAAACAACTTTTATTTGTCCATGGGGGACATTTTCTTATCGCAAACTACCCTTTGGATTGAAGAACACTGGAGCAACTTTTCAAAGGGCAATGTCTTGTGCGTTTCATGACATTAAGCACATTGTGCAGCCGTATCTCGATGATTTACCTGCTCATTCGTCAAGCAGGGCTGACCATCTCACACACTTATGAGCTATCTTTATGAGGTGTCGACATTATAATATTAGGCTGAATCCACAAAAATGTGTTTTTTGTGTCGATTCGGGTCATTTACTGGTCTTTATTGTCTCGAAATCATGCATTCACGTCGATCCTTTGAAGGTCAAAGCTATTGTTAAATTACCTCCTCCTTCGAATTTACGCCAACTCCAAAGTTTGCAGGGGAAAGCAAACTTTTTACATCGGTTCATTCCTAACTATGCCGAGCTTACAAAGGGTTTCACCCGGTTGTTGAAACAGAATATTCAATTCTTTTGGGATGAGATCGCTGATCGATCTTTCGATGCACTTAAACACGCGTTAACCCATGCACCGTTATTGCATCCTCCCAACTACAACCAGGATTACATTTTGTATCTCGCTGCTTCTCATTCCACCATTGGGATGGTGTTAGTTCAGGAAGATGAACCTCACACTGAACATGTGATTTACTATCTTAGTCGGAATCTGCATCCGACCGAGATCAAATACGCAGATGTGGAGAAATTGGCATTGGCAGCTGTTCAAGTTGTCCAGAGATTTAGACACTACATCTTGTTACGTAAAACCACAGTAATTTCTGATTGCAAACCTATGATGTATATTTTAACCAAAGAATTGCTAGGGGGCAAGTATTCCAAATGGATAGTCATCCTGCAGGAATTTGACTTGGAGTTTGAGAAATCCAAGGCAAAGAAATATTTGGTATTTGCGGAACTGATGTGTGATTTTCCCTCTACTGATACTGAAACTGTGGTAGAAGAGCCCATTGCAGACGAATCTCTGTTTCTTATCAGTACGCTAGATCCATGGTATGGAGATATTATTGTTTATCTCCAAACTCAATCTTTTCGGCCTGAAATCTCACAATCTCAGCAACGGAAAATACGCTTCCAATCCCAACAGTATAATATTATTGGTGAAACACTCTATCATCGTGGAGCGGATTCTATTTTCAGATGTTGTCTTGTTCATGAAGAAGCTGAAAAGGTGTTAAATGATTGCCATCCTGGAGCATGTGGCGGTCATATGTCTGGGTATGCCACAGCCCAAAAGATATTGCGCGCTGGTTATTTCTGGCCGTCATTATTCAAAGATTGTATTTATGCAGTTCGGAAATGCCACAATTGTCAACTTTTTTATCGTAAAATGTGCACGCCACCCGCTCCTCTTCATCCCATAATTGCTGTTGGTCCTTTCGCGAAATGGGGTATCGATTTTATTACATGTAACCCTCACTCGACCGGGGAGCATGCATATATTATCTTAGCAGTAGATTATTTTACTAAGTGGGCCAAGGTGATGCTTACATTTTCGACTGATGGCAAGAATGCTACAACTTTCGTATTTAATCACATAATTTCTAGGTTCGGTGTTCCTCAAGCAATTATTACAGATCATGGAAGTCATTTTCGCAATGTCATGATGACTAAACTGACAGATCAACTTGGCCTGTGTCACGATAGTTCCACTCTGTATTATCCACAAGCCAATGGTCTGGTTGAAGCCATAAATAAATTTTTAGTCACCATGATTAGATGAATTATTGGTATTCACAAAATGAATTGGCATTCCATGTTATTTTCAGCACTTTGGGCATATCGAACTTCAGTAAAAACATCAACTGGTTTCACTCCCTTTCAACTCGTTTACGGTTTGGAAGCTGTGTTACCAATTGAGTGCGAAATTTCGTCACTGAAATTAGCCATAGAATTACTCCTAGCTACGTTTGAGGAGGAGAAACGTTTCCTGTACTTAGCTCAGCTGGATGAGAATCGACGAAATGTTGTAATAGCAAACGAGGCTCATGTTAAACGAATAAAAGCTCAGTATGATAGAAATGTTACTCCTCATAATTTTTCAGAAGGAGACTTAGTCTTAGTTTATGATCAAGCCAATAATAAGCTAGGAGCTGGGAAATTCATGCCCATGTGGCATGGCCCTTTTATTGTCAAGCGAAAGCTAGCTAAAGGGGCCTATGAGCTGATATATTTCGACGGTGTCCCTTTAGATAAACCCAGAAATGGACTTTATCTGAAGTGATACTATGCTTAACTTGGTATGGAGATATTTTTTATTAGATTATATTTATTTACTGTTGGTGTGTTTTAGATTAAAAAAGCGTGTTTAGTTTAGAAGTGTGTTTTTATCACTATTCCTGCTTATCTGAGTTTTACTCCTGATATTGCAAATGTCGACGTCTCTTCAAACCTACATTGGTTTTGCTGATGGTGCTTGTCATAGTACACTAAACATTTCTTCCACGGCTTGGGTTATTTATTCACCCTCTGATGAGTTAGTATCCATGCATGGGGTCAGCCTTGGTCAAACAATGAATAACATTACCGAGTATAGTGCAGTGATTGAGTTATTATCCGAATCCATATCATTTGGAATTTGGAGTTTGATTGTTAGGTTGGATTCTGAACTTGTTGTATTGCAATTGAACCGAGTTTATGACATTAGAAATCTAGTGTTATTACGGTTATTTTTAAGAGTTCGTCTCTTGGAACGTGAATTCAATTACATTTAATATCAACATATTCCAAGACATTTAAATACATTAGCAGACGCAATTGCTTCTAGTATGCTAAATTGACATTTGCAATGATCAAAGCAGTAAAACAAATAAAATCCATAATATGTATACAGATAGCCGGTAAATAGTGATATATCATAGTATAGAAATTTTTCAAAACTTATACATCGTCTTTGTTCATAGGTTGGAAACACCTTATGATCGGCAAAATGGTAACACAAAAAGTCAAAAATATGAGTCTACAACACAATCATCCCATCACTGATGGTGATCACCATAAGAAACCACTGCCCGAGCCACCCTACACAGGAACTTTCTAAAAGGTCCTGGAACACCAATCACGTATCTCTGCAATCTGAGTGGGATCTCATCTATGTCCGTCTTTGGAATATCTAGAGTCAGATGCTCTAGATGATGCTCTAAATTAGAGAAAATTTCCGCTGATTGGCCTACTGGGGCTGGTGCGGCTGCAACTGGTTGTCTTCTGTCATAAGGCTAGAGATGGGCTGGTCGCTGTGGACCCACATCTGCATTCATAAAAAACTTTTTGGTTATTAATTGATAAGGTGATAAAAATTAAAAAATTAGAATTTAGAATTCGTTGAAAACGTTTTTACCTGATTCATCCCACTATTCCCCGGCTGGGAGAGTCATCTCCCAGTCACCGCGGAAGTCTATCCCGGCATATGGAAATTCCTCGATGATAAAAAGTTGGCGGTCCAGCCAACGAAAATACGAAGGAGGAAATCGAACAATCTCAGCGCCCTCAATACCATGACGGGCCATCAACGCAACCCAACGAACCATCCTAGGTTCTCGAGGTTGACCAGAATCAACAGGAATACTTTGCGGAGCTAGCATGGGTACCCTCTCTAGAGCAAAAGTGACCACGATGGATCCATATCCAAAGTTATTTAGTTTTCCATTTTTCGCTCTAGCCAGTTGGCCTTTTACATTGGCCAACACATCTTCGCACCAGTTGAAAATGGTGCCTCGAAAATAGTCTACAACGATACGCATCTGGGAACCGGTAGCCACATGTAGTGCGGCACTCCCACACAGTCTGGTAACAGTAAATTCAATCACTTTCAGCTCGAGACAGATGATAGTTTTTATATCAATCTGTTTGTCCCTGGGGTCTACTTCATCATTACAGAACTCTTGTCGAAGACTAGCGACAGTTTGGCCACCTGGCCTAGTCCCAAACAAGGAAAGTTGTTCACCCCTCTTCGACAAACTAGTCAGAAAATAAATATCCTCCAGCTCAATTTCGAGCCGGTGGCCGCCAATAATGAAACACTGGTCCTGCACATTCCACCTGTTTACCAGCCATGTCAAGAGGTCTACCTGTGCCCTCATGCCCTGAATGGCCCAAAATTTATACAAACCGCATGCTCTTAAAGCCTGCATTGTGGGAAAATGGAGCATCGCGGCGTCATCCACATCCTCATGCTCACGTTCTCTCCAAATCAACATCTTGTTAATCCTACAATGCATAAAAAGATAAGTTAGAACAATCTAATTTGAAACTTTTTTAGCGGGAAATGGAAAATTTGATTTTGAAATTAAATTGCGCAGGGACCACACTTTTCTTTCATACACAGTGCGTAGGAACACATGAATTCTATATTAAAAGTGCGGACCCATGACTTTTTTCTAAATAAAAAAAGGTCGGGGTCCGCAGGTCATGTGTGTTGTGCCTGCGGACCCCCGCGGGTAATTTCTTAAACATATTTTTCCCTTAAAAAATGAAAACTAAAGCCCAAAAAGAATTGTAAATGGATAAAAAGCAAGATTAAGAGGTCATGGATTACCTAGGACTGACGATTCTTGATTTCGTCGGACGGATCTTCCGGAATCTTCACAGGAACTTTTTACCCAAAAGCTTCTACTTTTCACTTTGAACTTGAACGGTAAAAATGAAGTTGAAAAAGTCCTTTTTATAAGTTTTTTCAAATAAATGATTTTTTAATTTATTTACTTTTCACTTTAAAAAGGGTATTTTGAAAGCATTTTTACTTATTTTAAACAGGTATGTGTAATGTTTCAAGTTTTTGTGCAGAAATTGGATTTATCAGGAGAATTGACCATTTTTCAACAATCGGACTCTTTCAAAATTTTACAAAAAATCGAAACATTGGAGTTCTCTTTTAAGCCCTTTTCAGACTCTCTAAACATGAAAATATTTCCGAGTACTTGATTTTTCGAACTTGTTAAAGTAAATGAATGATCGTCCCTTCAGTATAAGTTTACCCTTTTTACGGGCTGAAATGGACTATTTACGAAAAAGGTATATGTTGACTAATTACGGTCAATAGAGTTCTCTCCCACATTATTTTATCCTTTTTTTGGGCTCGAGAGACTAAATTTACGAAAAAGTACACCCATGTATTTTTCTTAAGTTTTTTCTTTTGACTCCCTAAAATTGAAAAACAATGAGTTTCTCCTATACTGGACTCGTTAAAATTTAACAGTAAAGGACCTGTTCAATTTAAACAGGAATGAACCACTCCTTCTTAGGGTTCGAATCTTAAACTAATTTGGACTCATTTGAAGGATGATCTTATAAACAAGCAAATGTTATCCTCCTCAAGCTTGTCAAAAATAAAGAGGTACTTGCCAGAAATGGTGGGGGAAAAGAGAGAAAAATGACTTGTTTGTGGTATTTTGATTTTTCGAAAATCTAGTTAACCACTCTTGAACACGACACTTTCAATCACCTAGGTTGGGAAATCCTTTGCATAACAGTTAATCGAACCTCATTTGGAAGTCTTCATCTGGTTTCTGGGTATTAGCTTTGGGTCAACTGTCACCAAGCCATCTACAGTGTCATTATGTGTTCAAGAGGATAGTTCAAATAAACCATTCATCTGCAAAATATCTGTCATCCATTTATGACCATCCCTGAGTCAGTCCTTGCCAATATATTTTCAAAACTTGATCTATGATTTCGTGTTGTGGGCTTGCCTATGACAAATAACTTTCTATCGACGAAAACTCATTATCTTCGAATTTGATCCAGAAATCATCAGTACCTTGAAATCTACATGCCTTAATGGCGGGTTTCTCACTTTCGATGACAGGTTGCATCATTTACCTTTGATCGAATGATTCTGTGATGTGTTCGACTTCAGCTCATTCATTCACATTTCATGGATTGTACTGGGTACTTTGAGAGCCATTGACATTACTGGTGGTTACTCTCACACTTGTTAATAGTTTACATCATTGACTGGTAATCAAGTGGTTTCTACCATGTTCAACTTCGACACATTTATTCACATGGATAGAATCGTACTAGTTCGAGATGCGGAAATCAAGACCTTGGATCTAGTTTCTACCATCCAGGCTGCGAGGAATTTTGTTATCATTTATACAGTAGACTATTTACAAACAGATGGATGCGTCCATACTGTGTCTACACATGTCTATACTATGATGTACTCAAAATCATTCCTGTATCAGAACAGTTTGAATTAGTCTTTAGTTAGTTTTGATATGAGTATGGGAATGCCTACCTCAGCGATGATATATATATATATTTTTCATTGAATGTTTTTACAGGTTCTGACTGGGGTAACCATAGGATGATCCTTGAAATGATAAAGTACTGCACTCTTCATATATGACAGACTTCAGCATCATCTATTCCAGACTTTGCACTTTAGGGGGCAATCTGTTACACTGAAAATTGTCATCCTGACATTTTTCTATGTGTATGAGCTCATTATTACTCATACTTCTCCCTTTGCAAGTCTAACATATCAGTTCCTCATGTCAAGCCTTGAAAATCAGAGAAAATTTCCTAAAAGTCTCCTAAACTTTGGTATCACACTTTCTCGCTATCTTGCCTGCAGTCCCGCACCCAATGTTCAGGTATCCTGTGTACCTAAACGCACTTCATATGTGTTAAAAGTGTGGACCCCTGTAAGATAAAAAATGCACAAGTAATTTCCAAAAAGCTCAATAAAAGTTAATTCTAGAAGCTTCCAAAAAATATCTTGCGGTGATAGAACCGGTCTTATGAGGTGCATGTATCCCTTACCTTATGGAGCTAACCCCTTGATGTGAGGAGCTTATCCCTTTGAAGGAGGATTCTATCCCTTCATAGTTGGAACAGAAAACCTCCTCTATTCTACTATAAAAAGAGGCATTGGGTAGCCTCAAAGGGGGTTGAAGCTTTAGAATATTTGAAGTTAAGTGCTGTTGAGATTCAGACTCAGTTAATTAAGACTTTTGTGAGGAAATATTACATACCTCTATTTGTCTTGATTGGAGGAGTGCAGAGCTTATCAAAGTAAAGGAGATTCCTGCTTCGGACCCCGGAAAGTCCTGTGCAACATCAAGGCTCAGGTTGTAAGGATTTTCTTCTTTTTGAAATTAATACAAATATACTCATTTTTCTCAATAAGCTTTCAATCAATGGTTTATTTCATAGATTCCTTGATCACTATGATAAGCATGGTTTATGATGATTTCTATACAGGTGCTATGTAATATTTTTCTTGTTTGTGACTGTAGGTTTACGAAGAAAACTCCTTCAAGCGCGCGAGGGACAACAACAACTTCAAACAAGCACTGGACAAACGGTAAGTCCTTCACACCTCTATAGAACTTTTCATAGATCGTATATGCTTAGATAAAGATTAGTCTATTTGGCTGTTTGTTGCTAAATACTTTTAGTACTAGGGAGATCAGTCTTGTCCGCAAGATGGATCAATCCTCCAACACCCCCCAGTAGAAGGAGGATAATAAGATGGAAAATATTTTTCCTCGAATGTTGGGAGTCTAGTTGATATGGTACTTAAAGGAATTGACCCATAAGGACCAACTTGATATTTCCCTGATGATGGATGTAATGATTCAAGTCGTTCAGTACTAACTATAGGACTACTAGTTAAAACACAATATGATGACATTGGTAAATACCATGGTCTTGAATATTGACCAGAGAAAGTGCCAGACAATGATTTTTAGCCTATTGGAACCGAAGGGCCACCATGAAAATATGACTCTTGTGAAGTTGTGAACATCGACAGGGTAGCAAGGGTAGGAGCTGACGTAATTGGAACAACAAACCCAACCGAAGATGTTGGTTCAGGCATGGTTGTATGACCAAATGTATACTCTTTGAAATCAACGGGAGATTGAATGGCAATGGGATCAACAAAAGCAGATGGAAACGACTGAGGAAAAGACTAGTACAAGTAAAGGTCTCCCCCAAAATGGGTTTGACTTAAAGGTGTATCAGGTTGTGGGATTTCTTCAATCGCGATTAAACGAGGAGGAAGAACTTCACCGTCAGGCCCAAAATATATTTCAGACGGTTGACTATGTGATATAGTAGTTTCAGTGGCTATAGATATTTGTGGAGTGACCAAGGTAGGGAAAACTTCCAGTTGTTCAGGATTCAGATTTTCAGGCAAAGAAGAGACAAGATCTGGATCAATTTGTGATTGAAAATTTTTTGGTCCAGGAGGTATGGTCTCAGCGATTGAATGGATCATGACCACAGGTAGCTGTGAAGACTCTGTTTTGAAAACAGGAAATGAACTGGGATGTGTGGAAACAATTTGAGCTAACTCTGGTTCAAATGATGATGTTTCGCTAGAGGTACGAATTGTACTTGATTCGGCAGTTCGTGATCGCCTTCGCGTACAAGAAGTAACTTCCAGTGGTAAAGGTGGTTTTAAAGCTAATCTATGTGAACGACGGGGGGTAGGATTATGTCCTTCCATGATTACTGATTTATTTTATCCAAAAACAAATAAACAAAAAGAGGGTAATGCTAGGAAAAAGGGTTACCAAGAAACTATGAACTGCAAAATACCTCCTTGTGAACCAAGAAGTACGGGCAGGTAATCTCCCCGAATTTTGTGTTTGGTGTATCACAATTTCAGGGCAGTCGACTCGGTTCACTATATATGGATAGCACCTAAAATTTTTCCTCCCAAATATACCCAAAGGTACGTGGAGGCCCAAGTCTATATTAGCCTTGTCTGATGTGAAACCTCACAGTGAGAGCACCCCTTTATACTTATCATATTGTAACACCGCTCGATATACCTGAGATTACGTGGACGAGCTACGATATACTTACGTACGTGGAGTGAGGTATCACACTCGGAATGTATCGCAGACAAGTTAACGACAACTGTTATGTTTTACGACACCGAAACACGTCTCCAGCCTAGACCTTCTAAATGTTATCGTTAATGTTCCAATGCGTTGTTAAGTAAATTGAGATTTATTTTATGTTGATCTTGCTTAACAATTTTCCTTTCAGGTTCACCACGATGATGTATATGAAATTCCTAAAATGCAAGCTAAGAATGATAAACAAACTTTCACTTTCAGCTTTTTCAATGAAGAACCTAGCTACTAAGGTAAGAGAACGCTATTTTTTGGAAAGAGAGAAAATAATTTGTGAGAAAACAAATCAATGAAAAAAAGAAAAATCAATGAATCACAAACTAAATGCATATTTCCTAATGTTCATTTTGCAAAAACACACAATCCTACATGCAAATGCAAGTTTTTCTTTTCATTTTCCTTAATGATATGAAAGTAGAAAAGAAACTAGGTGGACTAGATCAATAATCGAAATGCTTTTTACTTTCGAGAAACGAAGAATACAAACAAAAATTTATCTTTTGAAGGAAAAATGAGGATTTCAACAACAATTTCTCCTATCAAGGAAATGAAGATTTTACGACAATTTCCTATTTCGAAAGCCAACGATTCTTAATACGACCTTAAAAAATACTTTGAAATCAACTTGTCAATGATAAAGAAAAACTTTTCTAAAGAAACATTGAACAAATTTTCAGCCAAAGGAGGAAGAAATATATAGATTTACTAGTCAATTGAGCATCAAAATTTTTAGAACATAGCAGCAAACAAAACTGAAGCAAGTTACAAATTCAGATTCAAGGGAATTTGGTCCCTTTCAGGAGCCAACGCAGTCTCCAAGGGGTGACAGTGCTCTGCAACGCAGGCTTGGAAGGGAGACAGTGCTTTGCAAAGCATTGTGCCCTGACTAAGGGTGCATTGGGCACAGTAAACAAAGAAAAAGTTATTTTTTGGCTCACTGTATTTGAAAATTAAGGTTTGAAAAAGTCTAATATTTATGTGTAAAAGCTACTAGGTGGATTTAGAAAGTAAATCAAAGACTAAAACACCTAAAACCAAGAGAAATTCTCCCCAGCGGAGTCGCCATTTTGTTGGGCCAGAATTGTAATCTACGGATAAATTATGCTTCCCTAGACAGGTGTTAGTATAGAACAATAGGTGAAAGACTATACCACCATTTCTCCTAACTCAGAACAGATACATAGAGAGGATTGGATGTTTACTTGTTTCAGTTGCTTCCAAATGGCTCCTTTCTGTCGCTTCTGCTACAGCTTCAAATTCAAGCGGTTTGTTGGCTAAATGCTTCCTACAAGAAAGAACACTGAAACAACAGAAGATGCAATAATATGGATATCTATCCAAGCTAGTTAGCTAAATGAGGTAAGTATAAACTACATTCATCAACCAAGATCTTACAATATGGAAAATCAAAGTTAACATAGATGCATGTAGGGAAAAACAAGAAGTACTTATTATTGATGATAGAAGGAGAGGTTAGAACCTAGTGACTGATTTGGAGTGACCTTCCAGCATAGTTCCCAAGTCTCATCACAACATAAATCTCTCCAGCAGCAGCTGCACAAATCAAACTCTTAATCGAAAATTCTCCATCATTTCTCTACTCAAATTCTTCCTTCTAAAACACTTAGATCTGTGTTAAATTTATAGATGAAATGTAGGCTGTTTTGAAATCAATAGCTTTCCAAAAATAGGCAAGACACGTTTCCATTCATGTAGATGTAAAATGGACACTTGGATCCGAAGCTTGACTCATGTGAACTCTTCTAGAAGGCACTGACCAAGTGGAGATTCGGGAACAATGAGAATTTCGCTCCCAATGTGACCAATGCACCTTTGAATGTCGAGAAGTTCTTTGCAGAGTAGCCTTGCATGGGGATACTTGCATATGCAACACACTTAGGCCCCTTAGAGCCTAATTTGGTGAGCTTTCATATGCTATACAATAAGTTTTAGACCATGGAAACCTTTGCTTGATGAAAGTCTTGCTTGATTTGTCTTTTTTTCTGTCTTAGAGCATATAGCAACTGAGATGACAAGGAATGATAGACCCTTGATCATCGGTCCTGGAGATGATGCCCAGTTAACCAGGTCATTGGGAATGGTGCCCAAATTGACTTATAACAATGACTGTGTTGCCCTATGTTCTAGGTGTAATTTTCCTTTGTTAAAGACTCTTATGTGCCCCAACTTCCATTTCAAGGAACCTTACTCACTGAATCTACTAATTTTTTGACTCTATAAGCCCAATGGTTGCAAGCATGCATTCTTTTCAACCTACATACGAAAAAATCAAGTTACTTTTCAAATATAGTTACCATCTAATCCTATCATTATATAATATCATAAACCCCTTTGAGACAGTCGTCTCTAACTGAAGAGGCTAAGCATCGGTCAAAAGCTGGTTTGAAATAGTTACATAGAGTTGTCTGATCAGCAGCCAATCAAGTGAAATTTTGTGATAACATTTTGGTGCATCTGCCGAGAGCATGAAGATATAATTTTCCCAAAATTTTGAAGCTAAACTTCTGAAGGTAGCAGGAGATCAAAAATCTGTTCGAGGCTGCATCTACCTTGGTGACTCCATTCAAAATTCATATGAGCAAAGGTGGCTCCGAAAAGGAGATACACGAGGAGTAATCCTAACCCAGATCCACCTATAACTGTGGACAATCTAAACACAATTTCCAAAGGCATTCAAGGCATTTATGCACAATCAGGTACTCCATTACATACAAAATTCTTGTCCTCTACAATTTTAAAAAGTCTTGAAGATAAAAAGTTTGATGATAAAATTCAGGAAGTCTTGTTTAGGTATGAAAGTGAAAAAGAATTGACTGAAATTGTCTTAGACCTACATAGAATAGGTATTAATACCTCAACCTTAGTGACACAAAAAGATAAAGAAGAGTGTTGGGAAGCAGTCACTTCAGATTTTTTTTTAGAGAGAGAATCTTTGGATAGGTTGAAAGAACTAGACCCATTTGAAATTTTGTTAAGAAGTAAAACTGGTGTTTCGCTACCTGATTAGTGTTCAATTGCGACTGGACAACCAAGATCAACCAGCCCTCCTCCTAAAAATTCCTCTTCCTCTACTATTGTTGTCCCTAAAACTACCACAGTTCCAGTCATCATGGCAGGAAATGTTCCACCTCCCCCTACTGCTGCACCTGCTAGGTATGACCCTCTTGTTCTTCCAACTGTCCTAAATTCCCTTCCTAGAAAATATTTTTCTAGAGTCAAAACTTAGGGAAGTGATGAAGAGATTACAACTGAAGAGCATGTAGACCAGTTTAATGACTTCATAGACAGGGAGGAGGTTGACCATGAGGATGTCAAGCTGAGATTTTTTTCTCAGTGCTTTACTGGTGAGGTCAGGAAGTGGTTCAAAACCCTTGTTGTAGGAAGCCTACATAATTGGAATGAATTTGAAGATATATTCTTGCAGAAGTGGGGAAATGGAACCTATCTTCTGCAAGCCCTCACTAAGTATAATAGTTTGAAAAGAGTTGTTGATGAAACTATTCAAAACTTTTCAAAGAGATTTAACAAAGTTTATGACTCCATCCCTGCCCATCTAAAGCCTCCTCCAGGAGCAACTCAGCTAAGATATGTCGAGGTCTTTGATTATGACTTTTCTATGCTGCTAAGAAAAAGATAATCCCCTTCATTAGCTAAAATTAAAAATGATGTAGTGAAGGTGGAGGTCAATATGATAGCAACAAAAAATTCAAATATGGGAAATACAAAATTGAAAGAAGAAGATAATCCTTCCACCTCATAGGATAAATTTGACTCCATGATGAAGGCAATGGAAAAACTGATGGATAGGCTTGATCTTGGGAATGCCTCTTCTCCTCCTGCACAACATGAACCTCAGTTTAGAAATCCTCAGTTCAGAAGACCTCAAAACCAACAGAGACCAAAGGAAAATCGAAATCATCCTAGCCCTCAAGTAAGGCCTCCTTTTCAGCAAAACTTAGTTGATGAATAAGATTAGCCTGAAATAAAAGAAGACTCAATTCATTGCTTAGATGAAAACATGTCAGGAATGTTTTGACTAAGAAGGAACATGATGAGTCATATCATGAGGTAAAAAAGGGTGAGGAACAATTTGATTATCTTAAAGGATATCAACATGCAATCTTTGAGATGTAGAAGCAATACAACCTCAGAAACAGAAATGTTTTGATTACTGCAAACAAAACATAGCCCAAGAAAGATGCCCCTAAAGCTGTTGAGGTTAGGAAAGATACACCACCTCCTCCTCCTATCAAAGAAACTGAAAAATTTGCTTTTGTTTTCAGTTTGCAGAGTCAGATCTCTAAGATCAAAATCCTATTACCTTTTGGAAATATTTTTAAGGTGAATGAATACAGAATTAAGATTGTAAAAATGCTAAATTCCCAACCAGGAGCTGTTGATATCCTAAATGTTCAAGAATATCATGCAACCATATACTTGGGTCTAAGATTAGAGGATGAGCAGAATGAAGAGGTGCCTCCTTTTTATGTCAACCTTAGTAGTCATGACATGAAATTGCATAATGGAATGTTCGATTCAGGGGCCTCTCGCAATATTATTCCCAAAGTGATCATGGAAAGGATGGGATTGGGAATTACTAGACCATATAAGGACTTGTTTTCTTTTGATTCAAAAAGAGTTCAGTGCATTGGCTTAATAAAATATGTTGTTGTTGGTCTTACACAAGTCCCTGCCAAGACAATGTTCATGGAAATTGTGGTAGTAGACATTCCACCTAATTTTGGCATGTTGTTATGAAGGCCATGGGCAGCAAAGATCAAAGGTACAATGCAGATGGACCTAACTTATGCCACCATTCTTGTTTTTTATGAGAAAAGGAGACTATACAAAGAAACAAGGATGGCTTATATGGTAAGTAGTAAACACAAACCTCAGAATTTTCCAATATATGTTGTTGATACTGAATTAGGATCTGCTATTCTCTTCAATGAATTGACTGATGAAGCAGAAGATGAAAAGAAAGCAGAAAATCAGCAAACTGAAATTCAGGAAACATAAAATCAGTAGACAAAAAATCAACAAATCAATGAGGAGAAGGCATAAGGTTGGTGGATTTTACACCTTGATGGAGTAGCGGGAAGAGAGGGGGCTGGAGCAGGAATTTGGATCACAACTCCAAAGGATGAAAGTAAGTTATTTTCCTACAAACTAAATTTTGATTGCACAAATAACATGGCTGAGTATGAATATTTATTTTTGGGCTTAGAAATTTTGAAAAGAATGGGTGCTCAAAATATTTTTGTTTGTGGGGATTCTGAATTAGTTATTAAGAAATTTGAGGGTGTATATCAAACTAAGGATGTGAGAATGAGGGCATACAAAAGTTTGATCATGGAGATGTTAGATAATTTTCAAGAATATTCATTTATTGTGAAGACTAGGGACCAAAAATCAGTAGCTGACTCCCTAGCTGTCTCTGCAAGTCTATTAATTATTCCTGTACATTCCACTAAAATATATGAGGTTGAAGTTCACCATAGACCTGCTACCCCTAAAAACATTATCCATTGGCAAGTTTTTGAGGATGACCAGCAAGTAAAAAACTTTATAGAACTAAAAGAGGAGTTTGAAAGTACACAAGTAGATCAACAAAATATGCTTGTTGAAACAAAGGGAAATTCTGAAGTATTACAACTGAAGAATAACTCCATACCCAAAGGTCTCATACCCCTTGAGAAGCTTTTTGATAAGAATGATATGTTCAAGTCTCCTAGGATACAAGCTGATGATGAAGAGGTAGAGAGTTGTAACCTTGGTACAGTAGCAATGCCTATGATTAAGCTTTCAATTTTTCTTTCATTTGAAATGAAACATAAATACATTGAGATTATGAAAAGATTCATAGATGTTTTTGCATGGAATTATGCTGATTTGAAGAATTATGACCCTACTATCATTCTGCATACCATTCTTCTTAAATAAAATGAAAATCATTTCAAGCAGAAGCTGAGGAGGATTAATCCACTTCTCATGCCTCTGATTGAGAAAGAAATCAAGAATCTCTTTGATGCCAAAATTATTGTTCCAATCAGATTCTAGAAGTGGCTTGAAAACTTGGTTCTAGTCAGAAAAATGAGTGGAGAAATAAGAATTTTCATTGACTTCATAAACTTGAACAAAGCCTCTTTGAAGGAAAATTACCCTCTCCCAAAGATGGAAAAAAATTTTGCAGAACATTTTTGGTTCCCAAAGGATGTACAATCGGATACTTGTGCATCTAGAAGATCATGAGAAAACAACCTTTACCACACCATGGGGCACATTCATGTATGCCAAGATGCCCTTTGGTCCAATGAATGTAGGAGAAACCTTTCAAAGTGCAATGGACATTGCCTTTTCTGAGGAAACGGATAAGTTGGTGGTTCTCTATATACATGGCATAACATTTTTCTCAAGGAGAGAAGAAGATCACTTGAAGCACCTAGAAAAGATTCTCCTGAAGTGTAGAAGGGTTTGAATTTCTCCCAATCCCACTAAAAGCAGTTTTACTCTAACTTTAGGAAAGTTACTTGGGCATATTATTTCTAAATATGGGATTAAGATTGATCCAAGCAGGGTCAATGCCATTCAGAAAGTGGATCTGCCTAGAAGCAGAAAGGAAATTCAGTCTTTCCTTGGAAGAGTAAAATTTGTGAGGAGATTTATTCCTAATTTCATTGAGATTGTAAAAGACATAACCAAGATGATGAAAAGGGGAGAATACATCAAATGGACAGTGGAAGAAAAGCACTCATTTGAGGAGATCAAGAAGGCACTCACTCAAGCACCAATTTTGATCATCCCAGATTTTACAAAAGAATTTCTGGTTTTTACATTTGCATCAGAAAATACAATTGCTAGAGTTTTGTTGCAGAAAGGATAGCAAGCTACTGAGCTGCCCATTTCATTTTTTATCAGGACATTAGCTAATTCAAAGTTGAAGGACAAAATCTTAGAAAAACAAGTCTATGCTTTGGTTAAATCCATCAAAGATTTCATAATTTACATTCTACATTCTCATGTCATAGCTTTTGTTCATAATGTTGTTGTGAAGGACATCTTAACTCAAGCTAATCCTGATAGCAAGAGAGGGAACTGGATAGCTAACTTGCTATAATATGATATAGTATCAGACCCACAAAATTGGTCAAAGGTCAAAGCCTAGCAAAGCTTATGGCACAGTCAAATTTTGACTGTCTTGATATGAATTTAATTGCATAAATTTCAGAATTATCAAATGAAGATGAAGAGTTGATTCCCATTGAAGAGAATAACATCCTTTCATATTGGTACAAAGACATTTTTTTTGTCTTACATCATCATATATCTCATGTTGAGTTGAAAAATTCCAAGGCAAGGTTTGTGAAGCTAAAGTCTTTGAGGTACTGCATCATTGATAAAAATCTGTGTTGGAAAGATATCGATGGTATTATTTTGAATTGTTTGTTGGAAGAGGAGGCTGAAAAAGTGATTGAGGAGTTTCATAAAGGAGATTGTGGAGGTCATTATTATTGGAATACCACATCAAATAAGATTCTCAGAGTAGGGTATTATTTGCCTATATGCTTAAATATGTCTACAAAAAGATTGCTGCCTGCCATGAATGCCAGATTTTGATGGTAAGAAGAAGCTTGTTCCTTTACCCTTGATGCCTATCTATGTTGAGGCATCATTTCAATAGCGGGGGCTATATTTTATTGGTGAGATTCATCCATCATCTTCAGGTCAACATCGTTGGATTCTATAGCAGCTGATTATTTCAAAAGGTGGATTGAAGCAATCCCAACTAGGCAAGAAAATGATTCAATTATCATTTCATTTTTGGAAAATAATATATTGTCTAGGTTTGGCTGCCCTATGAAGATCATCAATGATAATGCATAGGCATTCAAATCCAAGAAGCTGATCAGTTTTTTTCATCAATATCATACTACACTTGGGAATTCTACTACATATTGTCCACAAGGTAATGGTCTTGCTGAATCTTATAACAAGAGAATTGTGAGGATTATTAAGAAGGTGTTGCAGGAAAATAATAAGTCATGGCATTTGAAGTTGAAGTATGCTCTGTGGGTTGATGGAGTGTGCACAAAGATTTCAATTGGAACTTCACCTTATGAGTTGGTATATCGAGCTGAAGCTATTTTTCCTACATCCTTGGGAGTGCCTGTCATGAAGCTACTGCAAGGATTGGAGGAGGATCCAATGCAATTCAGGGGAGAATAAATAAGTTGATAGCCTTGTAGGAGAGAAGGGAGGAAGTCTATAACAGTAATCAACAATCTCAAAATAGAATCAAGAAGACAATTGATAGGAATATCAAGGAGGAAAACTTTCAAATCCAAGATGTGGTTTTGAAATGGGAGGCCAGGATTGAAGAAAAGGGGAAACATGGTAAGTTTGAGAATATTTGGAAAGGTCCATTCAGAGTAGCTGCATTCCATGGAAGCAACACTTACATTCTGCAGGAGATGGATGGACAACCTTCTGCTAGAGGGCCTGTCAATGGTAGGTTTTTGAAGCACTATTCATCTTAATTACTTCTAATCTTTCATTCCATTGTATCTATTCCTTTTTTTATATGTTTTACTGCTAATAAAGACAAGCTTATCATCAAGCTTGAGCCCAAGGTGAAGGCCATTAGATTTTGAAGGAAAGCTTGGCAAATCTCAGAGTTTTTGTTTTCAAAAAGATGGATAGCAATGGAACTACAGGTTCCTTGGTGTACCACAGGGGCACACCATCCCAAGTGGAGCCACTGTTATCACTCAAAAAAAATTAAACATCTTTTAACATAGTCTTAGAGGTTCATGTGTCAAAGTTATGGTCATAGAATTCATTTTTCATTACTTGGTAAACGAAAATTTAAAATTTTTATTATTAACCTATCATAAGGTCCAAACCCACCCCCATTCAAGTATTTTCATGTCACATCAGTCATTATTTCCTAACGTATTTCATTTACCAAGCTTACAACTCCGAAAAATGTCATTTTAGCCAAGAATTCCTACTTTCGTAGCGAATTACACAAAAAAAGCACACTTTTCGCTATGAAACAGCCTAGAAATACACTAAGTACGCTACGAAAGGAGGTATTCATGTCTGTATTTGATCCGTATTTATGCAGGAACATAACAAAATAAATATAACCACAAATACAAAGATGCAACGGAAAAATCACTTCATTTCATTGATATCAAAGAACTAAAATTTGCTTATAGACAGAATGGAAATAAACTAGCTAGGGCGCTGATAGCTATCTCTGAGAAGAGATGTGGAAGCTACAGGCCTCTGAACTGAGTTACAATGAGGCTTGAGGGCCTATTTATTATTTATAAATAATGAAAAACCCTAAACATGCAAAACCCTAACCCTAGGAGATGAAGTGCCAAAATTATGGGCCCTGTTTGGGTAAATTGGTGTTTCAACTTCCTGATCTCTATTTGACACGAACCATACCTCGTTATAAATATCTATCTGAGGAATACAAATTTTGAGTGAGAAAAATTGATCCATTGACCCATGTTGCTCCCATTTTTCCCAAAAAACGTCGTTTAGGGCCTCAAAACGGCTCTGGAAGTTTAGGACTCGAAAAAATGCTAAAAATAGTAAGTTGTGCTGAAACTGAAAAACTGAAAGAGACAATGGTGGGGGCCCAATTGGAATAGGTGGGTGACCACCAATATCCACCTGGAGCATTCCTCCCCCCTCAGGAAGCAATGGTCCCCATTGTGTTAATTTCCTCCATGAGATGAGGAAACTTCTGCTGAACTTGGTCCCTCGTGAACCACTTTCCTTGGTGTAGAAGTTCGCCAGCTTTGACAACCCGATACAATTGGATCTTCTGTTGGTGAGTGTTCTTGATTTTCATGTCCATGACACAATCTGTGGTGGCCTATTCCATGCATTTTGGGTTTAACTCTGTTGGTGTGAGTTGTTCTGTAATGTTAGAGGTGTCCAGTAGAGGTGGGAAGTAAGGACGAAGGCGGTCCACATTGAATACTGGGTGTAGACCAAGGAATGGTGGAATAATGAGCTCGAAGGCATTTTTCCCTACACCCTTGGTGATGATGTACGGCCCGTATCGGAGTAGGCGAAGCTTGCGGTGGGGTCCAGTGAGGCACTCCTTCTGCAAATGTAGCCACACTTTTTCACCCACCTAGAAGTTGTGTGGCACCTGATGTTGATCATGGAATTTCTTGTACTTATCATTAGCTCTATCCAATATGTCATGAACCTATTGGCGGATGTGTTGAATGTGCTCGATGAAGCTATTTGCTTTGTCGACTTCTGACTGGACATGAGTCGAGTCGGCCTGAGTAGCCGCAAATGGCATGGCTACGTCAATGGGACATAGTGGCTGGAATCCCAAGCCCACTTAAAAGGGGCTATGGCCAATTGAGTTGTGGATAGCCTAGTTATAACTGTGTTGTACATAGTGAAGGCTCTCGTCCCATGTGTGTGGATGCTTGGAATTGTACATGCACAGAATGTGTACAATCATTCTGTTGACGACCTTTGTCTGGCCATCTGTTTGGGGATGGAAAGTTGTGGACTTGGTGAGCTTGGTGTCCAGCATTGACCAGAAGCTGGACCAAAATGTGCTGAGGAACCTGCTATCCCTATCTGATATGATAGACTGTGGGATCCCAAAGTGCACCCACACTCGTTCAAAGAAGATTTTAGCAGTGGCTTCTGCTGTGATATTCTGCTTGCAAGTTGCCATAATGGCCTCTTCGAGAATATGTCGAAGACCATGAAAACATAGTCATTTCCATGCTTATTAGAAGGCAGGCCCAACATGTAATCCATGGAGATGGATTCCCAAGGTCGACTAGGGGTAGGTAGAGGAGTATATAGGTCTTGCTTCTTGATGGTCGGTTTGGCAATGACACAAACAATGCAAGATCCGAGGTGCTTCTCGACATCCTTTCGAAGGTTCGGCCAATAGAAATACTTTTGTAGTACTGCTACTATTTTCTCGACCCTGAAATGCCCAGAAAATTGACTGTAGTGTGCTTCCCATATTATCTTGGCACGCTCACTTGAAGGAACACAAAGGTGTCCCAGGTGAAATAAAAGTGTATCTTGGAGGTGAAAATTTGGAACTTGCGTACCGCCCAAGAGTGCCTTGTATATGTGGTTGAATTCTGGGTCGCTCTCTTAGAGAAGTGGCCAATCAGAAGTCTCATGCCCACAAGAGTTGAGAATGGTGGTGAGCACCACAATCGGTGGTCGGCTGAGATAGTCTGCAACATTATTGGTGCTACCCTTCTTGTACTTGATGTTCAAGTGAAATTGTTGCAGATATGTGGACCACTACCGATGGCGATCATTCTGCAACTTCCCTTGTGTCTGTATGAACTGCAGGGGTTGGTGTTCTGTGTGGATGATTGTTTCCTTCCCCAAAATGTAATGCTTCCATTGTTGACAAGCTTGCACAATGGAATACATTTCTTTGTCATAAGTGGGATACTTGTGAACTGTGTCAGACAATGTCTCACTGTGATATGCCACTGGATGTCCCTGTTGAGTAAGAACCGCCCCAATAGCATAGTCAAAGGCATCTGTCTCGATCTCAAATGGTTGTTGCAAGTCTGGTAATGTGAGCACTGGGGCAGAACAGAGGCAATTTTTCAATTCTGTAAATGCCTTCTGTTGAGATTCTGACCAAGAGAATTTTTCTCTCACTCCTCCCTTGGTGACTTGACTCAAGGGCCAAGTGATATGAGAGAATCTCAACATGAACCTATGGTAGAAATTAGCAAGACCCAGAAAGTTGCGAAGCTCTGTTATAGTGGTTGGGGCTGGCCAATCCCGAATGACTCGGATCTTGGTTGGATCCACTTGCACCCCCCTTTCGTCAATAATGTATCCCATATATTGAACCTGGGTCATGCCAAAAGTGCACTTCTCCAAATTGGCCCACAACTTGTGTTGTTGCAGTGTTTGGAGGACTTGTCGGATGTGGTGGAGGTGCTCTTCCCAAGTCTGGCTAATGATCAGAATGTCATCCAAGTACACCACTATATATGAGTTGGTGAATGGTTGCAGGATGTCATCCATCAACCTCATGAAGGTTGCAGGAGCATTCGTCAACCCGAAAGGCATGACCAACCATTCGAAAAGGCCTTCCTTGGCTTTGAAGGTAGTCTTCCACACATTGGAGGGTTCAATTGGTACCTGGTGATACCCAGACTTCAATTCAATCTTGTTGAACTATTTCGCCCCTTCAAGTTGGTCCAGAAGGTCATCAATCCGTGGGATCAGGTACCTATTCCAAATAGTGATCTTGTTCATCTCTCGATAGTCAATACAGAGTCTCCATGTCCCATCCTTCTTCTGTACCAACACGATCGGGCTCCCACAGGGCGATGAAATTGGTCAGATGTGACCTTTCTATAGTAGCTCCTGAATATGCCTCTTAATGTCATTATTCTCTAGAAAAAATCTCTTATAGATCAGTCCATTGGGAAGCGACGCACCTGGGGTCAGATCAATCGGGTGCTTGACCTGACAGTGTAGAGGAACCCCTATGGGTGAGGTGAAGATGTCCTCGTACTCCTCCACAACCTTGTCCATTTGTTGTTCTCGTGTAGAGGATCCCTGTCTGGAGGTCATGGCCACAGTCTTCTTCTTGCCCTAGGGGCGGATCATCAAGAAACAAATTTCTTGGTTTGGGAAATGAGCTTACTGCATTATTTTGTAGTAACCAAAGAGATAGCAACCAAAGGTGGTACCTCTGATATCTTGTACAACTTATTTCCCAAAGTAAAAATAATAGTGCGAGGCCGAGAGTCATACACATCATGATGCTTCCACAAGTATGGTTGTCCTAATAATACATCAGAAACATCAATAGGATCAACGTCACATAATACCTCATCTGTGAAGGGCTTGATGCTATAGGGAAGGCAGCACTGCTGGCTGCCGCGGAGATCTCGTCCTTGGTGAAGCCACCCGATGGTGTATGGATGTGGGTGAGTTGTGGTCGGCAAGTCCAACCACTTCATGGCCTCTGCTAAAATAAGATTCTTTTGGCTCCCATTTTCAACAATGAACTATAACGGGGAGCCCTTTACGCACATCTGGGAGTGGAAGAGACATTTCTCCTCCTCTGGATCTTCCGGTTCCTCCTTCTGGATCTTCGTAGTGGCAAAAATGGAGTTGAGCTCCACATCAATAATCTGTTTCCATTTTTCATTCCCCTTGTCAGGCTCTGATTCAGAGTTGGAGCATGCATCTAACTCAAAAGCCCTCATCTCGGCCACTAGCGACTACTTGGCCCAACACTCACTTGTGTTGTGAGTGGAGCTCTTATGGAACTCACACCACTTTCTCGTGTCCTTCTTTGGCTTTGCGGTTTGTTCTTTGCTTGTGGCTTTGACAGGTTGTCTTGAGTCACCATGCCTTGGCTCTATCCTTTTTTTTTTGGTTTGGGAGCACCTTTCCCTTGCTTTTGATTCATAGATCCAAAGCCTCGCTTCTTCTGTTTGAATTTCTGCTCAATCTTGGCAGCATACCGGTATTCCATAACAAGCGAGGAGATGTCGAGGAACTCCATTTCCTCCTGAATGTATCTATGCAGACAATTGCGATACTTTAGCGCCAGATGTTTCTCTGAATCTTTGATACCCAACTTTGTGCGCAGGGTATGGAACAGATTCATAAGCTCATGCACATCTTGATCCCTTTGTTGTCGCAGCATGGTCCATTGTATGTACTTGTCCTCATATCTCCCCATGGGATAGTACTATTCCTTGATGGCATCTTGGAAAGAATTCCAAGTTGGTACAGCTGAGAACAGGGAGGGTTCTGTCTGGTCCTTGTTCTCACAGTAAGTTTCCCACCAATCCTTGACATGGCGGGTAACTTTGAGGAGTGAAAAAATAATCTTCTCCCGGTCAGAAAAGTCATGAACCGAGAAATATCCTTCTAATAGATTCAACCATCTATCTATGGCATCTACATCTATTTGACCCTCAAATATGGGAATGTCAAAATTTACTTGTACCTTAAAAGGAGTCGCACCTCCAGAGTGGCTGCTGGATGCAGATGCGTCACCGAATGGCAGTCATTGAAGGATCTGGGAAAATTTATCCATCATCGTGTTCCTTTATTTTTCGAGGGCCTCCTCGAGCAATATTTTGATAGGATCTCCTGCTCCCTCATCTTTCTTTTCGCCACCCATGGGCGTCTGTCGAGGTTTGTGAGGCTGATCTTGCAAAGGTTCCACTAGATCGAGCCCTAACTCCTTATACCCTGACCTCGTTGGGGACATGCAAAGAAGGATTGAGAAAAATCAGACTGCTCTAATACCACTTATCTAGATTTATGCAGGAACGCAACAAAATAAACATATAACCACAAATACAAACATGCAGTGGAAAAATCACTTCATTTCATTAATATCAAAGAATTTAAATTTGCTTACAGACAAAATGGAAATAAACTAGCTAGGGCTCTGGTAGCTATCTCTGAGAAGAGATGTGGCAGGTACAAGCCTCCAAACTGAGTTACAATGAGGCTCGAGGGCCTATTTATTATTTAGAAACAATGAAAAACCATAAACATCCAAAACGCTAACCCTAGGAGATGAAGCGCCAAAACTATGGGCCCCGTTTGCGTAAATTGGTGTTTCAACTTCCCAGGGACGTAACTTTGGCATAAAATCTCCATTGACATGAACCCTTTTACTCTTTGAAAGATCTATTACGAGGATTTGCAAGAACCGGTGACAATAATTGTGGACAACACCCATGTTGTCACTCAACGCAAGTTTAGGGCATAAATACTTTCAAGAAGTTCCGAACTTCGAAAAACTGCTAAAAATAGTAAGTTGTGCTGAAACTGAAAAAATGAAAGATACAATGGTGGGGCCCCAAGTGGAATAGGCCGGTGACCACCAATATCCACTTGGATCAGTATTTCCAAAATAGGTGCTAGGTTTCATTCAATGATTGAAAGGGTTGGGGTAGATGCCATTCAAGTTAGTTAGGGTTAAATCAAGGTACAATGGTCATGGCTGAAGTCATTATTACCATTTTAAGCATATATGAGTCATGATTATGCCATGAGTTTTCATCGAAATTTAAAACCTTTCCCAATTGAGTCATTTGTCATTCTCTACTCCCTCTTTGCATTTTATTGAGCTCTGGAGAGCTATTTCACTAAGCCCAAGTTGTGGTTGGAATTTTCAAAATTTTACAGGTATCACTGATCAAGCGAGGCAGGGAAGCACATAAAAGTACCATGGCTACAAAGAGGAAGACCAAAAAATGTGGCCACTATCTCAAATATGAGCTATCAGACATGAACCTGATAAATGAAGACCCAAAACGTTAGAAGTTTTCAGAAGAACAAGGTTTTCGTAGTTTTTCAAAAGATTGCAAGGTTGCCATGTATAGGTTTTTAAATATTTTGCCCTAAATTTCAATGGGACAGCTACAAAAGTGGCAATGTTGAGCCTCACTATAACACCAGAGACTATTGTAGAAGCAACAGGAATTCCAAGAGGGGGAGAAAAATGGTTTAAAGGTTTCAAATTCAACATGCAGGACTGTAAGGAATTTATCAAGCTAGAACATAGTGAGGTTGACATTACAAATACCATTCCAAGGAGTTACATGAAAGAAAATTTCTCAATTCTACTGCTTATCATTCAGAAGTACTTCACTTTTGAAGGGATGTATCATAAGGTGTATTCTTACCACTTCAGGCTTCTGCTACATTTTGTTGGTAAGAAATCTCTTCATCTACCTTTTTACTTATATATAAGCTTAGAAAAAATTGTAGATAAAGTTCAAGCTAAATCTGAAGGAAATTAAACCTCACTCTTTCATCATGGTTTAATCAAGTTGCTAGTTTTATAGGAGTTAAAGAGACTAGGAAGAGATCGATATTCTTTTCTAGTTTGTCAGGGGTTTTGAAGTGGATTCCATTACCCCTAAAAGAACTCCTAAACCTAGAGGTATACCATCACCTTCAGTGGTAGAACAAAGTGAACCTTTAGTGGCAGAGAAAAATGATTCCATAAGGGCAGATAAAAGTGAACCAGTAATCATGGAAACATAGCAATTGCAGAAACTTGATACACCTGTTATTTCACCTACAAAACAAAAGCCAATTGTGAGAAAACCTACAAAACAAGAGCCAACTGTGAGTAAAAATGGTAGAAAAAGGATTAGAAGATGACAAACAGTGGCTAAGTGCAATTTAGAAGAAATTTTGCATGCTATTGATATTGAGGAAACCCCCATAGTCCAAGCTGAAGATATAGATGAGGGAGGAATGAAGCTCAAGAGAGCCAAATCAGCAAAGAAGTTAGAGTTTGAAGGTGAGGATGTGGGTTTCATGTTTTAGGCTAGGAAACCCATGAAAAGACATGCTAGAAAACTCTTGGAATGTAGTAAATAAGTTCAGAGGGTCACTGACATTGTCCAACCACCACCAAGTATCATTGACCTATCATCACCTGCAAAAGAAGATCCAGTCATCAAGAAAAAGAAAGGAAAGGAGGAAATCATTGAAAAAATAGAGATCGAGGTCCTTGAGGAGAAGTTGAAGTTATAAAATCATGAAATAATGGTCTTGAAGAAATAGGCAAGGAAACATAATGTTCAAAAAGTGCAATTTGAGAAAATGAAAGATATTTGGGAAGAGCAGGTTGATAGTGTGTCAAAGACCTTAGATGATACACAACAATTAACTAAATGCACTCAAACATTGAGAAGAGAGGTGAAGCATGTTAGAGAAATGAACCTGCACTTGAAATATAGCAACAAAAAATTGAAGGACCAGTCAAACACCTCTAAGAGCAGTTAGAATTGATCCATGAGGAGCTGGAAAGGAAGGGCTTAAAGATGACTATAGTTGAGGAACCCATAGATCAACTCATCATTAATGAGAGGAAACACCTCAAGGCTCTTAAGTTGAGTTTGATTATGTTTTAAGAGGTTAATGGCATGTTGAAAACCAAATTTATACAACTGGAGGTTACCTTGTTGAGACAGGATCAAAATCTAGAAATTTCACAGTTTTCCATAGTTTCGTAGTGTTTCCTAGGCTTCAAGCCAAGAAAACACTATGAAAAATTCTGTAGTTTTATTTTTTCTTCTAAAACCACTTTTTTCAGCTTTCAAGGATGGGAAATGGTAGTGATGATGTGTCAAGTCATGATGGACACTATGGAATAGCAAAGAAGCAGAATTTTGAGTTAAAACCCCATTTTTTGGACGCTATGAAAGCACGCTACGAAACTGCTCTATTTTCATAGCGAACTGTTTTTAAAGTTTTATAAGTAGTTTAAAAGTAGCTTTGGATAGGTGGAAACATCCAATAGATCAAGGGACCTTTCTACCAAACATTTATTACTTGAAGGCCATGAAATGGAGACAACTCATCAACTAAAGCCTTCGTTGAAGATAGGGTCCTCTTTTCCTGAAAAATAGGGTTTTTTTCCATATGTTGAGGAAGATTTTTAATATGTCAAGTAGAGATAAGCTATGTCATATATTATTCGAACATGTGAGGCTTGTTTTTCAGATATGTAACTGTTTTAAAAGATAAGGTAGTTTGATGTAATAAATAGGATTTTGAGTCCTACTAGGAAAAGGTCTATTTTAGAGTATAACTGTCATTTTCTAATTAAAAGACATGTTTTACTATTATGTCAGGTGTCATTATATGAGTTCAATGAATCTATCCATGAGGTAGATCATCTCTAATGTATTAAGTTCTATTTAAAGTCATATTATCAAAGTTGTAAAGGGTTGGAGATTTTTAGCACCATATGTAGCTTTATGTAATTAGTTTGATATCAGTAATACATAGGACTTATTCTTGACAGACCTGAGATTCTCATGGATTTTTTAATGCCTTTCTGATCTATATTTTTATGTGTACTACTTGCAATATATTTCATCTTTATTACTCATAATTAATATGTGTATGCTCTGACTTCCTTTATTGATGAAATGATTGTGTTTCCCTATGTTCTATGTGTAATTTTCCTTTGTTAAAGACTCTTATCTACCTCAACTTCCATGTCAAGGAACCTTACTCACTGAATCTATTGATTTGTTGACTCCATAAGCCCAATGGTTGCAAGCCTGCATTCTTTTCATCCTACATACACAAAAATCAAGTTTCTTTTCAAATAGAGTTAGCCATCTAATCCTATCATTATATAATATCATAAACCCCTTTGTGAGAGCCCTCTCAGACTGAAGAGGCTAAGCTTCAATCAAAAGCTGGTTTGAAACAGTTAGATAGATTTTTCTGATCAGTAGCCAATCAAGTGCAATTTTGTGATAACATGTTTGACCAAGAGAAATACTTCTGCAGTACTGCCACTGCTTTCTCGACCCAAAAATGTCTAGCTACTCAACTGTAGTGAAATTCCCAAATCATCTTGGCATGCTCGCTTGAAGAAACAAAATCGTGTCCTAGGTGACATAGTAATGCATCTTAGAGGTGAAAATTTGGAACTTGTGTACCCTCCAAGAGTGTCATATATGTGTGGCTGAATTCTAGATCGCTCTTATAGAGAAGGGCCAATCAGAAGTCTCATGCCCACAAGAGTTGAGAACAATGGTTAGCACCACAATCTGTGGTCAACTGAGGCAGTCTACAACATTATTGGTGATGCCTTTCCTGTTCTTGATGTTAAAATGAAACTGTTGCATATATGTGGACCACTTCTGACGGCGATTATTTTGGGACTTCCCTTGTGTCTGTATGAACTGTAGGGGTTGGGGGTCTATGTGGATGATCGTTTCCTTCCCTAAAATGTGATGCTTCCATTGTCAGCAATCCTGCACAATGGAATAAATTTATTTTTCATAAATGGGATACTTGTGGATTGTGTTAGACAATGTCTCACTGTGATATGCCATTGGATGCCCATGTTGAGTAAGAACTGCCCCAATAGCATAGTCAGAGGCATCTGTCTTAATTTCAAATGGTTTTTTCAAGTTTGGTGATGTGAGAACTAGGGCAGAGCAGAGGTGATGTTTCAATTCTATGAACGCCTTCTGTAGAGATTCCAACCAAAAGAATTTTTCTTTCACTCCTCCCTTGGTGACTTGACTCAAGGGACAAGTGATATGAGAGAATCCCAACACGAACCTACGATAGTAATTAGCAAGACCCAGAAATATGTGAAGCTATATTAGAGTGGTTGGGGTTGGCCAATATCGAATGACGTGGATCTTGGTTGGATCCATATGCACCCCCTGTTCATCAATAATGTATCCCAGATACTCAACCTCGGTCATGCAAAAAGTGCACTTCTCCAAATTGGCACACAACTTGTGTTGTCGTAGTGTTTGGAGGACTTGCCAGATGTGGTGGAGGTACTCCCCCGAAGTCTGGCTGAAGATCAGAATGTAATCCTAGTACACTACTACAAATGAGTTGGTGAATGGCCACAATTTGTCATCCATCAACCTCATGAAGGTTGCGGGAGCATTCGTCAACTCAAAATTCATGACGAGCCATTCGCAAAAGCCCTCCTTATATTTGAAGGTAATCTTCCACACATCAGAGGGTTCTATTAGTACTTGGTGATATCCGAACATCAAGTCAATCTTGCTGAAATATTTCACCCCTTTGATTTGGTCCATAAGGTCATCAATCTGTGGGATAGGGTACCTATTCTGGATAATGATATTATTTAGTGCTGAATAGTCAATACAAAGTCTCCAAGTCCCATCCTTCTTCTATACCAACACGATCAGGCTCCCATAGGGCCATGAACTCAGCCGGATATGACCTTTCCACAACAACTCCTAAATCTGCCTCTTGATTTCATTGTTCTCTAGAACAAAGCACTGATAGATTAGTCCATTGGACAGTGGCACACCTGATTTCCCCATACTCCTCAAGGACCTTATCCATTTGTTTTTTTCATGCGAAGGATCCCTGTCTAGAATTCATGGCCACAATATTTTTCTTTCCCTTGGGGTGGATCATTAGGAAAAACAATTTTCTAGTTTTGGAAATGAGCTTACTGCATTGTTTTGTAGTAACCAAAGGGATAGCGATAGGCGGTGCTACCTTTGGTATCATATAAAACTTTTTTCCCAAAGTAACAATAACAACGCAAGGTCGAGACTCATACACAGCATGTCACTTCCACAAGTATGGTTGGCATAATAATATATCATAAAAATCAAGAGGAGAAATGTCACATAATACCTCATCCGTGAAGGGCTTGATGTTGTAGGGAAGGCAGTACTACTAGCTGACACAGAGATCCCATATTTGCTGAAGCCACCCAATGATGTACAGTTGTGGGTGTGCTATGGTCGGAGATCCCAACTGCTTCACAACCCTTACTAAAATTAGGTTATTTTGGCTCCCACTATCGATAATGCACTGTAGCAGGGAACCCTTTACCCACATCTAGGAGTGGAAGAGATGCTCCTCCTTCTATATATCTTTCGGTTCCTCCTTATGGATCTTCCCAGTGGGAACAGTGGCATTGGGCTCCGCATCAATAATTTGCTTCCCTTTTTTATTCCCCTTGTTAGGTTCTGACTTAGAGTCAGAGCATGCATATGATTCAGAAGCCCTCATCTCGGCCACTAGTAACTGCTTGGCCTGAAACTCACTTATGTTGTGAGTGGAGCTCTTATGGAACTGAAACCACTTTCCCATGTCCTTCTTAGAATTCACAACGTTTTTATTTTCTTGTGGCTTGGGCAGGTTTTCTTGGGCCTCCATGCCTTGGCTTTGTCCTTTTTTCTATGGTTTGGGGGCAATTTTCCCTTTCATTTGATTCGTAGATCCAAAGTCTCGCTTCTTCTGTTTGAATTTCTGCTCAATATTGGAAGCATACTAGTATGTCATACCAAGCAAGGAGATGTCGAGGAACTCAATTTCCTCCTGAATGTATCTCTGTAGACAACTACGGTAATTCAGCACCAAATTTTTCTCTGAATCTTTGATACCCAACTTTGTGCACAGGGTCTGGAACAGATTCGTTAGCTCATGCACATCATGATCCCCTTGCTGCTTTAGCGTAGTCCATTATATGTACTTGTGCTCATATATCCCCATGGGATAATATTTTTCCTTGATGGCATCTCAGAAATAATTCCAAGTGAGTACAACCAAGAACAGAGAGGGTTTTGTCTCATCCTTTTTCTCACAGTATGTTTCTCACTAGTCCTTGACATGGGGGCTAGATTTGATGAGTGAAAAAATAATCTTCTCCCGGTCGGAAAAGTCATGAATCGAGAAAAATCCTTCTAATAGATTCAACCATCTATCTACAACATATTCATATATTTTTCCCTAAAATATGGTAATGTCAAAGTTTACTTGTACCTTAAAGGGATTCACTCCTCCAAAGTGGCTGTTGGATGTAGATGCTCTGTCGGTGGGAAATTGTTGAAGGATCTGGAAAATGTTATCCATCATCTCGTTCCTTTGTTTTTCGAGGGACTCCTCAATCAATATTTTTATAGGATCTCCTACTCCATCATATTTATTTTTTTCCCCCATGTGCGGACGATAGGGTTTGCGAGTTTAATCTTGCAAAGGTTCAACCAAATTGATTCCTAACTCCTTATACCCAACCTCGTTGGGGACATCCAAAGAAGGATTGAGAAAGAGAAGATCGCTCTGATACCACTGATTCAGATTTATGCGGTAACGCAAAAAATACACATATACAAATAAATACATATATGCAACGTAAATAACACTTCATTTCATTAATATGAAAAAACTAAAAAAAATTTATAGATAGAATGGAAATAAACTAGCTAGGGCACTGGTAACTTATCTCTGAAAAGATATGTGGTGCCTATAGGCCTCTTAACTGGGTTACAATGAGGCTAGAGGGCCTATTTATTATTAGGAAACAATGGAAAATCCTAAACATGAAAAAACCTAACCCTATGAGATGAAGCACCAAAAATATGGACCCTGTTTGGGTAAATTGGTACATCAACTTCCCAGGGATGTAACTTTGGTATACGATCTCCGTTTGATGCACACCATACCTTGTTATAAATATATATTCGAGGACTAAAAATTTTTATGTGCATCAAATGAACTCCCATGTTTCCTCCAATTTTCCCAAAAACATCATTTAGGGCCTCAAAATGGCTCCAAAAGTTCAGGACCCAAAAACTACTGAAAATAGTAAACTATGTTACAATCAAGGAAACTAAAAAATTGAAAGAAACAATGGTGGGGCCCTAAGTGTAATAGGAAGGTGGCAACCAATATCCACTTGGATCAGGAGATTGGAAGATGTGGCGAAGACCTTAAGAACCAGGTTCCAAGCATCTGTAGGACCGCAACCGGATGAGAGGTACAGGGGAACTTCAGACCCCTCAACACACATAAAAGACTGTAAGGAATGGTGGGAACTAGAAGGGTATCCAAAGAACGTGTCAGTTCATATATTTGTGCACTCCTTAGTTACAATCTCGCAAGCATGGTATATCACTGAAGAGAAAAAGAGACAAACAAGTAATTGGGAATTACTGTTGAGAAAGTTTGTAAAAATATTTCCCTTTAAGGAGGATGCTCAATAGCTAAAGATGCATTGCAAGCCATGAAGAGGATCCTATTTAAAATATGGCCCATGGATTCAATGAATCGAGCCACTTTGAACCAAATGTATGAATTAAATTACCGAGAATAAGTGGCTTGTAGAAAGATAGATCAGGATATAGATGATGATGTCTTAGAGAACCTAAGAAATTTGTCATTTGAAGAGAAGGATTGGGAGCGATAAATCAAATGTGGATATTTTATAGAGGGACTCCACTTAATCCCACTTAAGATTAAGAATAATAATATTGGAAGTAGCGAGAAGCCAAAATTAGCTTCCATTAGAGACTATTGGGATGAAGAAAAAATAGAGGAAATTTTTATTTATTAACGTAATATGAAGATTTGTTTCCTTATTCTGTTGCAGAATTGAAGGGGATAAAAGGATATTTGGGGGAAATGCGCATAATTATCAAAAAAAATTCTAGACCAATGAAGCACAGACTGTACTGATTATATCCCAGGGTAAAATAAAATGTGAAGGAGATTGAAAAAATTCTAGAGGTAGGACTAATATTTCCAGTTGAGGAAGCAGAGTGGGTCAGTCCCATTGTTATCCAGAATAAAATGGATAAATAAAAAATAAGAGTGTGTTTTGATTACTGTATTTTTAATAATGAATGTGTGCATGATCCATTTCCCACACCTTTAAGTGATGAGTTTTTGGACAACGTAGTAGGTAATGAAGCTTATTCCTTCACGGATGGATTCTTCGGGTACCACCAAGTCAGAATATCCAAGGAAGAAAAAAATAAAACCACATTTACAACCAAATGGGGCTCTTACGGCTATCATGTGATGCCTTTTGGACTAAATAATGCACCAGAAGTATTCTCAAGGATAGTTATACCAGCATTCAGTGAATACATCCACGGGTTCTTGGAAGTTTATATGGATGATTGGAATGTATATAGTTTGTTGAAAAAGTATGCAAGTCTACTCTACATAGTGTTTGATCGATGCAGACATCTACGAATATCTTTGAATGTAAAGAAATTCATCTTCACAGTTCCTTTCAGAACATTGCTAGGCCATATCACATACAAATATGGAGTATGTGCAGATCCTGCTAAAGTTACGGAAATTGTCAATATGTACCACTCGGAAAAAGTTAAGAAACTAAGATTCACGCTAGGGTATACAGGATACTATAGAAGGTCTATCCACAACTATTCCCCCATTATAGCCCCATTATAGAAGTTACTAAAGAAAACAAAACAGTTCACCTCTACTAAGGAGTGTAATGAAGCACTAGATATACTGAACGAAAAGCTATAAAGTGCACCTATCTTGGTGTACTGTAATTGGGATAAACAATTTCATGTGCACATTGATGCTAGCGACGTTGTAATATCCCAAAAGGGAGAAGATAGCATTAAAAAACACAATATTTGAAAATGCAACAAGTATACATAAAATATGAACAACACAAAAATATACAGAATATGTGGGCCTTTTATTATTCTTGGAGATGGATTATGTTTACAACAGTGCTCAAAATATGATGCACTCAAGCCAAATACATAGGCTAGAATGACCCTGAAATCCCCTCAAAGGAGGCATTGTGTAAATGGAGAGCTGGTGGAGCAAATATTGTGCTATCGCTTCAATAGATTATGTACATATGGTTGTTGGCTAAAAGCGAAATGCAGATCTATGGAGCTCTGGAGCTCTGATGATTCCAATATTCAATATTTGGGCACTATGATGGAAACCCAAGATAACCCAAAAAGGAAATTACATATTTATGAGATTGGAAATTCACCCTCCTAAGGTTTGATCCCTTTACTACTGGGTTATGAAAATATGAACCTAGATCTGAATTTTAGATGGTTGAACTGAAGTACAAATCAGATCTATGCTTTGAGGGTTGATCCCTCCTTCATATCTCCAAGCTAGAAGCTTGTGAACTTGATTCTTCTTCCTCCTCCTCAAGATGCAACAACTAAATATGCAGCTGCTGGAAAAATTGCGCTGTAAGGGAGGGTGAATTTCCAATCTCATAGATATGGAATTTCCTTTTTGGGTTATCTTTGGTTCCATCATAGTTCCCATATCTTGATTCTTGGCATGTTCAGAGCTCCAAAGATCCATAGATATTCATTTCCCTTTTAGCCAGCAGTCATATGTACATGATTTTCTGAAGGGACAACGCAGTATTTGCTCCAACAACTCTCCAGTTACGCAGTTCCTCCTTTGAGTGGATTTCAGGGTCATTCTAGCCTATGTATTTGGCTTGAGTGCATAATATTTTGAGCATTGTTGTAACCATAATCCATCTCCAAGAATAATAAAAGGCTCACCTATTCTATGTATTTCTGTGTTGTTCATATTTTATGTATACTTGTTGCTATTTCAAATATTGTGTTTGTTTATTACTACAGTCTCCCTTTTGGGATATTATAGTGGTATCAGAGCATGACCTTTGGCTTAGCTTGTGTACATTATTGACATCATAAGAAAAACAGATAGTAGAGATCTACTATGGAGGGATTAAGTTTTGTAGCTTCTCTCTGTAGAACCATGAAGGATCTCTCCAAAGAGATCAATGAAATGAAGAGAGAAAGGCAAAGATAAGCCTCAAGAAGGTTTCGGTATGAAGAAGGTCCCAATACTTATTATCAACATCAAATAAGACCAGAGTAACATAGATCTCCTCAAAGATCTACTATGCCCACTTTCTTTGAAGAAGGTGAATGGTATATAAATGAAGAAAGAATAAATATGGAATTTAAGACTCATGAGACTCTCATTCTATATCTATAAGAGTACAACTCCTAGTCTAGAGCATTCAGGGAGAATCTAACTCTCCAACAATTCTTCAAACTCAAAGAAGAAAGAAGATCCTACAACAGCAACAAAAGAAAGAGGCACAATAGATTCCATTTGCCTACATTTGATGGGTCTTCCTCAAGCATTGTAAAGGCTTGGAGGAAAGAGTTAAATGAATTATTTAGGCTACACCTTGTAGCTGAAAGAGAGATTTTCCAGATTGCAACACTTAATCTTCAAGGTGAAGCTAGTGATTGGTGGTTTGGTCACATAGAGCATGTAAAGGTGACTAAATATTCATATTTCTTTCAAAGGATAAGGAATAATTTTGATAGAAGAAAACCAGAGAAATTTCCTGAGAAACCAAGGGAAAATGTCATTCTTGTCACTCTAGACAAAGAGTCACTACATTCACCACTAGTTGTAGAAGCACCTGTATCTGGAGGAGAGACACTTGCATCCTTGCAAGGTAGTCTTAAGCTCTTGACATATAGGGTCCCATGCATGATTCAGGAGATGCATGGGTGAGAGGAGGTAAATTCCAGCATTGGTACATTTATATAAGAGAAACCATCACTCTTACCAGCAGTTGGAGAGACCATTGTCCTGGTTGGAGGAACTCTTGTGGTCTTGCAAGAGGTTCCCACACATCAGTTGATCCAAGTTTTACATTCAATTTCAACTCATAGTGTTTCAGTACCTCATATTGAAACTTGTGAGGACATGCCATCAGGGCTAATGTATAACCAAGGGTTAGAGAAGCATGTTTATTTTAAGCAGCAAAATATCACTGCACAAAGGACCTTTGATCTAATCAAGGAATAGACGAAGACCTATCCCATTTTTTCATTGTTGAGCTACACTCAACCCTTTGAGTTGAAGTGTGGAGTTTCAGAAGATGGAGTGAGTATGATCCTATGTACAATGGCTAGCTCTAAGTTCAACATTGTGCCTTGCTATGAGACAACAGATACAATGTTGTTAATGAGCAATAGTGATGAGAAGAGGACCCATTCATTGGTGGAGCATTCCAATGGTAGACTCATTCATGAAGCATTAGAGAATAAGATGATATATGGTATACATCTTGAGATGGGAAATCCTTTCCCCTTTCAATATGACTCTTTGAGCATCTCACAGCTCAAAGAGAAACTTATACCTACAGTAGATCCATAAAATTATTGGTTTTGGAGGGCCAATGATGAGAAGATATCATGGGAGGTGCACTTCAACACATCAAGGAGTGAAAAGTTCTTCAACATTTTGAGGAGGTTGGTGTCCTACAATGGGAGGATACCAAATTTATGTAGAATGAGATCCAACATCCCCATTGGGTTGAATGGTTTTTGATGTGGAGCAAGGAGTTGCAAAGCCACTTACAGAACTATGAGATAGGCCAGCAAGAAGCTTGGCTATGCTAGTTTCTCTTGGGTGAGTAAGGTTACTACCCAGCATCACACATTTTCGTGATCCATGCCTTGCAAAACAATTATGTAATGAAGGAGGAGGCATGGCTGCACTGGCTGCTCTTGGGTGAGTATGGTTACTACCCAAAGGCTCATATTTCTTTGACTCATGCCTAGTATATCAATGACAAAATGCAGCAAAAGAGCATTTTTACCTTGGTTTTCCTTAAGAGGGTTTGGCAATCACATGACATCTCCCATGTTTATGTGTTTTGTATTGTTTTTAATATGTCATAATTCTCTCATGATGTGTAATGATGGAGTTTTTTTGTATTTTGCTGATATGACATTCCATTTTTCATTCAATATGTTTTTTTTGCTTCATAATTCACTAGATAATGTGAGGAGGCAAAAGAGATCTTGTTGCTTTAGTTACTCTTGGGATAATTTGGCTTGACATACTCCACTTCTTTGCATGATAGTGATGGAGGATGGCAGGAAGAGGCATTCCTCCGATGGCTTTTACATGGAGAGTATGGACACCATCCTTGGTTTGATGCTGATGTGGTGGGGTAGCAAGATGCATTGCTACGGTGGCTTTTTTTGAGAGAATATGGCCAACCCACTTGGTATTTTGATTGTGTGGTATGGCAGCAGGGAGCATTGTTGTGGTGGTTACTATTGGGAGAATATGGTTTGACATATTTTTCTACCCATATGTCCCCACTTCTTCTTTTGTACAATGTTTGGATGATGCTTGGATCCAACAAGGCCAATAGGGCTAAGGATGGAGGCATGAAGAGCCTCTTTCTACTTCATGTAGCATGGGATGGAGGTATACCTTGTGAGTTGGAGCTTTCCTTTTGTGGAAGGAACCACCTATATTTAGGTATCTCATGTATTGTGGAGGATGTTGGACAGCTTATGGTTGTCACATGGAATTTCATGATTGAGGAGGGACATCTAGTTACATAGTTAGACGTCACTCTAGACATTCTAGAGAGGTAATTTTGGTGTTGGGAATGCATAACTCATTACAGAAAATGGGGAGACCTTCCTTGTGTGGATGTCATTTGGAAGGGGGCAGATTGATCGAGCATCTACTTTAGAGGTTGCTTGGGGTAAAGCAACATTTTGGGAGGGAGGATTGTAATATTCCAAATTTATCATATGTTTATTGGAATATTAGAGTTCTTAATAATTTTAATTAATAAAGTAAATAAATGGGTGGAGGGACCCATAACCTCTTAATATGAATAAGATCAACCTTTTTCATGTGAATGTGGATTAATTAGATCTATATATACACTATGGAGTAGTGGAGTAGCTTCTTAATGTGAAAGGAGTGGAGATCATGTCTCATTTATGAGAAAGATCATGGAGGTTGAAGCAGTCAACTAAGATCATGGAGGGAATCAAATGTAAGATCATAGAGCATTCATGATGAGATCATGGAGGAAGTAGTGCATTTGATGCACATATTATGGAGAGAGTGATCATTACATGCATACATGATGTAGATCATGGAGAGACAACGCAGTCCACATGGAGACCTGTGTCCACATGTACAACACAGTTATGAGGTGGGCCAAGGCATGGGAAGGTTAACAAAATATATAATGAAGATGAAGGCAACATTAGAGGGGGGCTTGGATTATTCATTTCTTTGATATTTTTAGATTTGGATCTATCTTTGGACATTTCTATGCACACCTATGCTATTTAGCTAAGTCTGCAGTGTTGTTTAGCACAGGGTGTTCCCGAGCGGGAATCCCACCCTTACCCATTGGGGACTTCAAGTGCCTACTCTGGGAAGGTATTATGAGATGATATTCATTATCAAGAATTGGTTCCATATTGTCCCTACTCTCTGTAGAACACGTGCACTCATAAATTATGCATTTCTGAAGAAGGGTTTGAGAGGAGGAGGTTGTCTTAAGTATTTTAGCCAAGGAATTGGTGAAGGATTTTTTCTATCACCTTGGACTTCAATATCAGTCTTCCAGGAGCTTAATTTCAGATCTGGCATCAAGCCAAACATTATTCACCTCCATGCAGCAACAATCCCATCAAGGATTGCGCAATTCTTCATTGCAGATCTAGAGGAGGAAGGAAGTTTCTAACACTTCAGCTAGGAATCCTATGAGGGACCATTCCCTCACCTTGCCATCACTGTTTCCATCATCCTGGAGCTTATTTTCAGCATATATCAATAAGCTTGAGCCTCTCCCTTCTATACAATGTATTTTACCCAGCTAATGTGTTTTGCAGCAGTTGCATATTGAAGAGGAGAAAGAAGAAGCTAGATCTCAAACTTCTAGCTTAGAGATCTGAAGAATGGATCAGCCCTTCAAGCTTATATATGTTTGTACCACATATTGCAGCCATATTTTGATCATATCTGCATAACCTAGTTGTCAAGGGATCAGACCCTAGGAGAGTAAATTTCTAATCTTCTTAGATCTGGAATTCCTTTCTAAGTTATCTTGGGTTTCCATCATAGTGCCCAGATCTAGAATCTTGGCATCATCAAAACTCCAGATCACCATAGATCTGCGTTTCCCTTTCATCCAACAGTCATATGTACATCATCTACTGAAGGGAAATCACACTATTTTCTCCAGCAGCTCTCGAGTTACGCAGTGCTTGTTTTGGCATGTTTTCAGGGTCATTCTAACCTATGTATTTGGCTTGAGTGCATCGTATTTTAAGCACTGTTGTAACCATAATCCATATCCAAGAATAATAAAAGGCTCACCTATTCTGTATATTTTTGTTTTTTTCATATTTTATGTATAATTTTTGTAGTTTCAAATATTGTTTTTGTTGATTACTGCATTCTCCCTTTTGGGATATTACAGACATTGCATTAGGATCAGTTCTAGCGCAACCTGGTGAGACAAAGTTAGACCATCCAATATACTTCACCAGCAGGAAACTATCAAGTACAGAGAGAAATTATACAACTACAGAAAGGGAATAACTTGCAATGGTCTACTCGCTACAAAATTTCTGCCACTATCTGTTAGGGGGCATTCAAATTATTCACTGATCATTCAGGACTTAAATATATGGTAAATAAGATAGCACTAGAAGGCATAATTTCTAGATGGTTACTGTTATGCAAAGAATTCAAATTTGAGGTAATAATTAAACTAGGAAAGTTGAATGTAGGACCAGACCATTTGTCATGACTTGAATAAGCAGAAACTGGAGGACCGATAGATGATTCATTACCAGATGCATATATGTTTCAGGTGGAAGATGTACGAGACTATCTAGATTAAATAACAATATTCTTGGCTATGGAGAAATTTCCAAAAGAGTATAAAATAGTTCGAAGAAAGAATTTAGTAGTCAGAGAAGTAGATTATTAACTCATTGTGGGCCAATTATACAATTTAGGGTTATACCAAGTACTAAGAAGGTGGATATTGGATCACGAGCAACTAGAGATCCTATGGGAATGTCATAATGGAGTTATAGGAGGACATGTTTGTGGAAAATTAACCACAAGGAAAATCCTAAAAGAAGGATTGTGGTGGCCTACTGTACATAAATATGCAAAGGAATATGTTAAGAAATTTGATGTACGTCAGATGATTGGAAAAAGCTCGCATAGGGATCAGCTACCACTACAACTTGTAAGAGAAATACAAGAATTTTAAAAATGGGAAATTGATTTCGTTGGACCCATACCTCCTTTGCATGAAAACATCAAGAAAGATACATCATAATCACAAAAAATACCTAACTAGATGCGTTGAAGCCACACCAGTGAGGGATTGTACTACTGACACTGCAGCCAGATTTATCTTTGAAAAAATCATCACCAGATTCAGCTACCCAAGGAGCTTGACAAGCGATCAGAGAACACACTTCATTAATGCAACAGTCCAGTCGTTGTTTCAAAACTTTATGATACAAAATCACAAGAGAAAACCATACCACCTGTTAGCATAGTTCTTTGCTAAGTCATGAGTCCATTTCATATTTTTGTTTTTTAGGATTAAAACTTCAGAAATTTCAAAAAAATTGGTCGCTACCAGAAATTTTGGAAATACTAGTTTTAGTCTTTTTGGACAGTATGTTATATTTCTATTGCTATTTTTTATTTATTTTTATTCCGATGCTGCCAGAAATTATGAAAGCATACTCTGTTTTTTTTTAAATAAACGAAAAAACGCATCCACTTTTTTCAAGCCACATGTTGTAGTGTAAATATGCTTCAAACAATTTTTTTTATATATTTTCATATCTCATGATAGGTGTTGTATTACACTTAGCCTAGTTGAAGTCAAGTCATGGTATACGTTAATGCCTATGTGTCAACCTGTTGTAATGCACTTAACCATTAATCATGTCCCACCTGTAAACCCCAAGTCAGTTAGATGTATGTCAGTACTTGTTTTTCTGAACAGAGGAGATCGTGGTGATTAAGCTTAACGCCATAAATGTTTGGTTGGTTTCACAATAGTGCTACCAGAAATTTCGGCCAATTAGCAACAAGATGCACTTTTTATTTTGATGCTGCCAGAAATTACGAAAGCATACTCTATTTTTAAGAAAAATAAACGAAAAATCACATCCACTTTTGTCAAGCCACGTGTTGTAGTGTAAACAGGCTTCAAATATTTTTTATATATATTTTCATATCTCATGATAGGTGTCATATTAAACTTAGTCTAGTTGAAGTCAAGTCATGGTATACGTTAATGCCTATGTGTCAACCCTTTGTAATGCACTTAACCATTAATCCCATCCCGCCTGTCAACCCTGAGTCAGTTAGATGTATGTAAAAATATGTGTTTTTCTGAACAGAGGAGATCGTGGTGATTAAGCTTAACACCATAAACGTTTGGCAGGTCATACATTAGTGCTACCAGAAATTTCGGCCAATTAGTAGCAAGATAGTGGAGGTGACTACTAGTGATAGATCAACTTATCTCAAGCAATCTGGAGCTCTCCATAAAAAAATACACAATCAACTAAAGGTATTGATGGTTATCACATGGTGCACATCATGGTGATGGATATTTTCCATAATGAAGGTCGATTTTCATGGGGTGATGAACCATAGTTTTAATTTAAAACCACCGAAAAAGCAGGAGCACTGTCATTTGAGATTTTAGTTGTTGGAGATCAAATTTCTTAGAGTCATAGTTTGAGCAGGAGTCTGGATTTTAGATAGGATTTCAAATAAGGATACAAGAAACACTTGTAAGTTGAAACTCCTCCAACTCTGCCACCTATCAGTTTCAAGAAATAGAGTCATTAATTTTATGAAGATGACTAAAACAGGTGGGAAACTAAATCAAATTGAGCCACAGGGTGCAGACATCGTAGATGAAAATTCAAGGGTAAGAAGCTTGTTTATCTAGTCATGGTGGTATTCTCTGTGCACCAGGTTAGGGACCTCTCACTCAGGAGTAGCTCAAGAATTTTATAACTCTTTTAATGGATAAGAAGCCACAATTTATGGCCTTACCTTGCAGGTTTATGAAAACTTCATTGTTGAATCCTTTAACCTTCCATAGGAAGGAGAGAGGTGGTTTAAATGGCAAGTTATCATAGGAGGAGATCTTAATAGTTTCCTCAAGGATACACACAGAGATCCAAATTGGGCCAAGGGAATTCCAAGCAGCTATATTAAGAATGAGTGGGTAGAAGTTGTTAAGCTTACCAAGATATACCTCACTTTTGAAAGGAGGTATACAATTGTGTTCCTCTATCACATGAGGTTTATTTTTCATGTTTTAGGTATGAAGACATTAAATCTGCCATATTTCTTGTTGAAAATCCTGACAAAGATGTTAGAAAGGTTTCAAACCCACACAGTTGTTTTAAAGTATAGCTTGTATCATCAAGATTTAATGAAGGTTCTAGTTGAAGAAGAATTAGGAAAGATAAATCAAACTTGGGATCAATTTTTGTTTTACAGGGCAGGTCGACCTACACCTACACCTCCAGTTTCACAACCACACCCTCAGCCTACAAAAATAAGAACACGGAGAAAGGAAAAAAAAGTGAATATCTATAAGAAGGCCAAGGGAAAGAAAGAAAAGGTTTCTACAGTTAAGGCTAAGAGAAAGTTGGAAAAAGGAGAGAGTTCCTTAGCAAGTAAACCCAAATCCAGAAAATGGTGCCCCCTGTTCCTTCGTTTCCTAATGTCTACACCATATCCTGAAGAGGAAGGTCTGAAACTACAGATAAATTAAAAGCACAGGTGATATTGGAAATTTTGGAAGCACATATTCAACAGAATATGCAGAAAGAGTATCAACTTACAATTAGATGAAGAACTCCTCAAGGATGTTAGGTATGACATCAGTAGTAAGAAGAAGAAAGAAGAAGCCAAACCTATTGTTGGTACCAGAAAGAGGCATACCAGAGACAAAAACAAGTTTAGACTTAAATCCAAGGCCCTACACAATCCAAGCCTAATGACAGAGGTCATTGATATAAAAGGTAAACCTGAAGGGTCAAAGATAGAAAAATACATGAAGAAAAACAAAAACAAAACCCCTTCAGGGCAGCACTCAGAGCCCTCGAAGAGAATAAAAATAAAAAAGGGTTCTAAGGAGGATAAATCCATTATCAAGGAAGTAGCCGCAAGAGAAACTAGATCTAAATCAACTGCTGACGACAAGACAAACTTGGATAGGATTGTTGAAGCTACAACCCACATAGAAGGAAGGTAAAAAAGTTTTTTGATACAAGTACCTTTTTTCTTATCGGAAAAAATTTTGAACAACAACTTAGATGTCAAGGAATATAAGCTTGCACAGGATTTTCAGATTTTTTTTTTGTATTTCTAGAAAAAACAAAGCACTGCTGGAAATTCCAGTAGCATTCTAGTTTTTGTGAAGTTACAGGTTTTAACCAAAATTTCTAGTAGCACCTCTTTTAACTGAATTTTGACACTTGTTCGCAAACTTTTCTGAGCCAGTTAAGGATGGACAAGAACCCATAAAAAAATGGATATAACAAGTGATGGTGAAAGGTGGTTATGAGGTTGTTGGAGGTATTATTTAATGGAGCTACATGGTTATTTAAAGACCCAAGACATAAGGAGATAAATCAATAGAAAAATGGGCAACATGACAACACACTAAGCATTTCAGCCCTGATTTCTTCTCGTATTTCTTCTCCATCTATCCTTTATTTTAGATTTCGATGGGATATGGATGTAATGTATTTTGACACCTATGTAATGTTAGGATTAATGTTTGATTCTTTTTAGAAGAGATGGATTAGGTGGCTCTCTTAATATATGTACCACTTGTAAATACCATTTCCAGGTTGGATGTTGGTCTACTTGAAGACTGAATATAATAAAAAGCCTTGTTCACTTCATGTTGGAGGATTTTGTGTCTCAAGGAACATATAATGTGTGGTGTGTCTCTTTTATTTTTTAATTTCTTCTAAATTATGATTTGCAGCAACTAGTAAGGTGTGAGTGATAAATTGTTAAATGATTTAACAATAAATTATCTTCTTTCAATTAACTACAAATTATATGTGTGTTATAGAACATGTCAGTGAATATTTCATAACGGATTTATGGAATACTTTATACACACAATCTATTTTCTTAATGTTTTTTACTTTTCATAAACAAAGTTTGTGTACAGAGCCAACATCATAACTGTGTGACTGATTTAGGATAAGAATATTTTCTAGAATAGCTACCAACTATCCATCTTCTTCCATTTGTTACACTCTGCTCCCTATACTACCAATTTACCCATACAATTTATACTTTTCATAGCTTTCCAAATGCATGAAAGTTTTAGATAATCTAAAACAAAAAATCATTTCAAAATCTTTAAGAATCCATCCCACCACTCAAACAACCCCTTTAAAATTTGAAATGAACTATGATGTGTAAGGCTTACTCCTTATGTATTAAAGGAGTGACTCCTTGTGATAACACCACCCACAGGAAAATGGGACCGTAGAAGCCTTTAATAAAATCTTAGAGAAAGGCCTGGCAAAGGTATGCTATGAAAATCGAGACAACTGGGATGAAAGGATTCTGACTACCTTATGGGTTTATAGAGCCATTGTAAAGAGATTGCATAATCAAACGCAATTCCAACTGGTGTATGGAAAAGAAGCAGTTGTACTAGCATAATTTATTGTTCCTAGTACCTTTATCACAACAACAACCCAAATTTCTGAAGAAGAGTTTGTGGCCAAGTGGTTACAAGAGCTTCAAGAACTGGAAGAATCGATTTTCCTTGCATATTTCCATCAATAAATTAAGAAGCAATGCCAAAAGGCTTGGCATGATCACCACATAAAGAAAAAAACATTCGCCATTGGAAGCTGCATCATGTTATATGATATCAAATTCCAAAAATTTCCAGGAAAACTACAAATGCACTGGTTGGGACCGTTCTATGTTAAAAATATCTAATATTCAAGAGATATTAAGCTCACACAACTATATGGTATAGTATTACCTGGTTGGGTCAATGGCGCATGCCTAAATCCCTTCCATGAATGATCTCTCTAAAATGTATTTAGAATAAACTATCGCACCCAAGATAAATATGTAGGTTAGGTAGGTCATTTCCATAGGAACAGTAGAGCATAAACCCTCAAATAATGTCTTGGTCACAAATAACACCTTGCTACATAGTTTTAAATGGGGATGATCCCGCAACAAATTATGGCTGGGTGGGGGATACCGTACAACTCATAACTTCCCCCATAATTTCATCATAATTATCCATCATGTAGATGTCAATCCGTAGCGTTAGTTAAAATTTGGAAATATTTTCCGTAATTATAAACATCATTTCGTAATAAAGTTTCCACATTAAGCAATAATAATTTCCCATCACGTTCGTTCAAATTTTTAGGCCACCATCAACAAATTCAGAGTCCGCCTCACTCAAGTTAACTACCAACACGATTGTAGCCATGAAGGGAACCTGAAAAATAATTAGTTATCTAGTATCATCAACTTCCATTGTGTAGAAACTGCTACTTATTCTCCAAGGATGAAAAAAAATATAAAGTGCCAGAGTGTTGAGAAACAGAGAAGAGAAAAGTCACCATAATGGCTAGCATCAGCACACCATAAAAGCTCCTGATTTACAAACTAGCAATAAAAATGGTTTATCAAAGAAAAAAAAATCTGACAAAGGAAATTGTATTAGTGGCGAAGCCAGAACTTGACCAAAGGGTCCAAAATCTAGAGTTGATCATCAGAAAATATGATAATGCAATGCTAGTCGACACTAATTTTACTGATTCATTTTAGTTCCTTGCGCTCAAGAAGCAAGTGTAAATAGAGAATTATATCAAGGAAAATTTAAGTGAAGAAACTCGAGTTCATCAATATTTCAGGGGAATTCAAAGATCCACGATCTTACATCTGCGGAGCCTACTATTTTTTGGTACACAGGGAACAGTGATGCAATGCATCAAACTGCAACTTAGGAGGATTCATAACAGCTCCCTATGGCTAAGAAAGGATATAAATATTCACGTAGATGACATCCACCATCTCACCAGACTTTTGGAGAAAGGGAATGATGTGGCTAAAACATTCAAGAACACTTCTAAGAGAGAAAAGATAGTTGGAGAGAAATATTACTATAGAAAGTATGAAACCAAAAGAGGGGGAAGACGATGAGACACTACACAAAGGGAGAATGCACGTTTGACACCATATCATATGCAGATCACTGTGTGTAGGAAGCACAACTTAACTCGTGCACTTTCCTGCTTAAAGAACTCTATATAGCATGTGAAGATAAGTTCTGAACAACTACTCGATTCATCTATGGGTACCTCATAATGGCACTGGAAATGTGGAAGTGGTATCTGTTGAGAACGAGAATGCCTGCAGAAATGACTGAATAACATCCATTAGCACTTAATAACATACCATGGAGAGCCTCCAAAGACCCTAGTAGTAGGGAAATTAATGAAGAAGCCTTTGCATAATGGTATAGAAAAATTATAAATGTTATTAATGTGCAGGAAAGAACCCGAAGAGCTTTGTTGGATGAATACTCATAACAGATATGGTTTGGATATTCCCATGGAAACAAATGGCATAGAACTCACTAAATAGGAGTAGATACATTTCAGAAGAGGCCACAAAAGTTCCAACTAAAAAAAGAGGCCTTCCACATTCAAGTCATGCCATGGCAAGGGGTAGAAGGAGAAGTTCGAGAAAAAAAACATGTATACTCTTTTGATGCTATTGTTCCTCAGCCACTTCCAGGGGAAACATAAGTAGATGTAGCACAATGGATTGCACAGTTCAAGCTCCCACCAGTACTGCAAAAGCTGGAGACAAGGATTCCAGAAATCAACAGGACAATGGTAAGCATTGGAGCTGCAAGTACTTCTTTCCCCTCTTTCAATGAATTTCAAGCTTTTGGTACATTTTCAACCACGATCACAACCCTATTTTTTCCACTCTCCCCCTCCTAACTATCCTGTCACAGTCTCATCTGAAACTCATTACCCCTCGCAAAAAAAAAGCAACTAAACCACCCATCCCAGCTCCTAAAGGAAAAAGCACCAAAATAATAAATTCAACCCAAGTTGTGGATTAAACAGAGGAAGAGCTAGCAACCCAAATGAGTAAAATTATCCCTATTAAAGAAGAACCGGATAAAATCACTCAAACCCCCTCCACCATTCCTCAAGACAACCCAACATCATCCCTGAACACCTTGGATTCATCTTCAAACACTCCATCTTCATCTCTGCATATATCCCATAACTATAAAGACCCTTCAATCCACACATTATCCACTTCCACAACCATTTCCGACGCTATCCTGAAATGCACGGTTAGGGTGACTGATACTGAGTTAGAAATTAACTCAAGAACCGTAGAGGCAACTGTAGTGAACACAACCATGGTAGAGTCGGGAACCTTTTTAAACTTACTTGTTCAAGAAGACCTTCCGATAGTCAAAGTTGCGCCGAAAGAAACCCTATTGACATAATTCCAACATTCACTCCTAACACTTCCTCCATTTATCTCCATCTCTCCATCAACCCAAATTTTAATTCTAGGCCTACAAACAATGACACCATTGAATCAACCTATTTCATTGCAAGGATAGTTTGAGCGATCTATCACCAGCAAGAAGCCACTTAGAGAAAGGTATCTAAGTCCTGAAGAAATGAGCAGCAGGAACCTCTAGGGCTAGACAACAAATAAATTATTCACTTTCATCTAAATAGCAGCATAATAGGAATAATCGCTACATAATGATCTAGTTCAAAGGCAGGAGCAAAAAAAGCAACAGATATTGGTGCTTATTGAAGAGTGCAATCAACTACAACAAGAAAGAAACAGTCTGAAGAAACAACTCGACCATATCACAGAGAAATTTCAATAATTGTGGCCTACGGTAGCAGATATAGTAGAAGTTGAACATGAAGATATGTAGACTTGTAATGTAATATAATGTTGTCTCCACATCTAAACAACATGGAGGGACCTCAGTAACACAAACAATGAGATCCGACATAATTTTCTAACCAAACCATTTTTGCTAGATCCAGAAACAGTCTACGAAGACAAGATAAATCAAATAAGGGAGAAGATTAATCAACTAAAGGAGGCCCTGGGGAGTAGAAAAACCAAGGCTTATACATTGTTGGAACAAATCCATGAATGCTCGAGCTCACCCATCTCTGAGCAACTTCACCAACTCTTTACAGATTTCAGAGGAACTACCAACCCAATTACCCACAAGAAGTTATATGAAAAATTTGGTTCCCCGTAGATACAAATTCACACAATTGAGGAATACTCTTCTAAGACTAAGCAACACTTGCGTGAACTTAGGCCAACTATTAGACAAAAGGCATAATCAATCCAACAGCTAGTCACCGACTCAAAGCCACAATGGGATGAAATCTTCTCAGAATTGTCACAGTCGGTCAATGCTGCCCATACTGAAAAGGTAGTGAACACCACAGATGTGATCATGAAGACCTGTCAGGATGCTATTATTGACTTCCACAATTTCAAAAAGGAAGCAATAAAGAAAGTCTTGGAGTTGGGGCATGTGTTTGAAGGACAAGGGTCAAATCAAGTGAAGCAAGAATATGGGACAACAGAGAATGATCAGTAGAAAGGGACAACAAAAGACCACATGGAAACCTCACCATCAGGAAAAAATTGACTCAGGACGAGTCAATAGCTTGTGGTTGGGGCCTGTTCGAGCCTTTGTTTTCAGAACTGATAGGATAGTTTTGGGATTTGTCTACCAGCAGTTGCGAAGGAGTCGAGTTTTGGTTAGCCATTTGTGAAGGTGGAGAGTTGTGGATAGTTGTTGGTTAGGTTGCAAGTTGTGGACAAGCGGTTTCACAAGTGGCGCAACTGATAGTGAATAGGGATAAGACTCTAAGCTACATAAGGAAAATTAGAACATAATGAAGGACAATCGAGAATGGAAAATAAACCAAGATATAAAGAAGGAAATATTGGCAGTCTAGAAAGTGGAAGCTCGATAAAGAAGAAGGCAAGCAGTCATGCGGGGGGGGAAGAGGGCAGAGAAATGGGTAGCATGTCAATCAAGTCTTGTATTTTGGGTTCCATGGAAAAATCCCTATAGAGGCTTGGATATCTGATGTAATGCACTATGGTATAAATTTATGTATATATATATATATTGTGGCATTTTTTGTGTTTCTGTGGATGTGTTCTTAAATATGGAATTCTAGATGAATAATTAAAATTTTCTTATAACGCACCTTGGTGTATTTGAGGGTATCGGTCCCTTCTCTGTGTAATGTGTAATAAGAGTAGGTGATGCATTATTATGGTGTATTTTCATTATATTATAGATTATAATATGGATACAGATATCATGGTTGTAGTTCACTTATTTCAGTAAGGTCACGACACGCCTCGGGTGAGACTCCTTGCTCTCCCTTGAGCAAGATGAAAATGTCTGTGTTATCCTAGACTACAACAAGACTTTGTTGGCCTCTGAGCTTGAACCTAGGTCTTTCCCATAAGTCATTATTTTCGCAAACACCCTCAATCATACATGAGGGTCCTATTTCATCTCTCGCTAGTCCACATGGCACCCTCTGACTAGATACAACGATAGGCACTGTCCATCCAATACTTTTATCCATAGGTGCACAAATTACACATTCATGAATCCCACCATCAAGTTGTGGGGCATATCAATAGTACAAAACCATTTCTAAACTTACAGATTATAAACCCATAGCCCAACTTGTTACCTTTGATAAATCTAATAGATACCATTGACTTGATCCAATGAAGGATATCCAAACTGGGATTTTATTATTTTCCCACTTTTTAAGGGGATGTTTGATCCTTGATATATCTACTAATAACGACTTATTTTATCCAAAGACCCAAATTTAATTTTAGCTTAAAGATAAATAGAGGTTAGTGACGCCTCTTAAACATGATATATATGAAAAATGAGATCGATTTTTATTTGAGAATAGATATTGATTTTGGGCTTAAATGCTATTTCCAAAAAATGAGAAAGATTAACTCTGAATGTTCTAATGGTAGAGGGTGATTATAATATAATGATCTAGATCAAATTTTGGTTTAAAGATGCACACTTGATAATGCACCACCCCACATCTAAAAAATCCAGTGGTCAGGGATGATCCTGATCAAATGATTTAGATTGAATTCATTCTTAGTGTTTTCCACTGAATAATGCACTACCTTGTATCTAATAAATCTAATTTTGGACATAGTGTTCTCCATTGAATAATGCACTACCTTGTATCTAATAAATCTAATTGTGGACAGTCCTTTGATATGTTGACATAGATTGAATTCAAGCTTAGATGTTCCTGGTTGATAACTATATCCCTCCATTTTGAATTCACCCCATGTTGATACATGTCTACCACTTGTCCACTTAGTTGCCACTTGGCATCCTCATATCATTGTTGGTGTTGTGGTACAAAAATCTCATTTTTAAAATTTTCTAATGTATGTCTATAATACCCATTTTCCAAAAACTATCTATTTTCATGAAACTTTCAAACATATCTCCCACAACTAACCCATTCCTTGAACAAATCCAAGCATATGATTATCAATTTAAACTTTATTCTTTTTCATTCATTACTATTAACAAGGTTCTCCAACTTTCATCAAAAATTAGGAATTTCACCCCATTTCAAAGCTTTACTTCCATAGATGATTCTACAACTTTGCAATCTACTCCCATTAACACTAATTTATGGATAAAAAGTTCGATAAATATGGCACTAGAAAATCATCCATTATTTGAATTTCAAACATATAGTCTGCTACCTACAACCTTTTTTCTTGACGATGGCTATAAAATTTCTGCCAAAAACAAAAAAGGAATGTGTGACGACAAGTCCCAATCAAATTCTCTCTCATTTTAGTTAGTGATTTCCATCAATATGTGCCCATTTAAAACTAAAAAGAATTGTATTCCATTCAAATATCAATATGATAAAAAATATCTAAGCTAAAAATTTAAAATATATTATGAACATTATATATTCTAGGAGAAAATGTAATAAGACCAAACATAAAATTAGACAATTAATTATTGAATTAAGAAATAAATTCTTAAAACTTAGTAAATATTTAAGTGCATATACATTATGATATTTTTCAAATAAATAGTTATTTGAAAAATCATATACATATTTTTGCATCAATATAAAATAACAATTAAAAAAATAAATAACTAATGAAAAGAATTTCACCAATAGAATGAATGTGAAAATTGAACAATTTTATAGAAATACAAATTATACAGCAATACATTTAGACATAACATTTCTCCAAAAATATTTGGCTTTGAACACTTTTCATTGAAAATTTGATAAAAATATACCATCTTTAAATGCAAAGTTTTTCAACATGAGGCATCAATTTTTACTAGCAAGAACTCTTCCCACTAGATAGAATCCTTCTCTTTCTCTTGATAATAATAGGCAAGAAAATTACAAATATTTCAAACTCTTCCTCTTTTTCTGGATAATAATAGGCAAGCAAGGTACAAATATTTCAAAGTCTTCCTTCCTTTTAGCTTGATACAAATACATAAATAGAATCTTAAAAGTTCCAACCTCTTGGAAAGAAAATATATCCCATTCTTTATTGGAAGAGCCTCCTTTTTTAAATTCTCGTTCTCAACACATTCCATCCAATCTCATAATTCCTTTCATTTCCTCCAATATACTAAAACAAGTAAAATAGTTTATTCCAGCAATCGGAATTTTTAGAAGCTTTCTTCATTTTCTAATCTAGGGACTTCCATTTTATAACACGTTTAAAATTATCATATATGCTACTTCGCATGATTAAGGATATTGAACTTATACTTTCTTTTACTTGACCGAGAACTTGTTCTCTTTTTCTAAATTTTCTGCTTGTTTCTTGTATGGAATATTTTTAATAAAATCATATATATATATATATATATATATATATATATATATATATATATATATATAAAATTATATTCATGGAAAAAATAAATTAAAATGTGAAATTTTTGCACCAGCTTATCATTTTCTTTTGGTTTATTGTTTTTATTTTCGTAAAATAATTGAAATGATTTTTATTACATCAATAAATATAATTATCTTTAAGCTAAATTTCTACGTTTCTCATACAAAATATTGAAACAAAATAACCTTGTGCAATGATTAAAATTTAAAAAGGTTCTCATATCATTTACTAATTTCTTTTTGCATGTTGATTTGATGGATTTTATATTGAAATTGCATAAATATTTTTCGATGCAAACTCACATTCTATTTTGTAGAAAATCCATGTAGATTGAAATTGCTAATTTTAATATGCTAAAATAATAAATTTGAATCTACTCTACCAATTGTTGAAACCAAAAGTATAAAAGAGAAATAATTTCAACTACATATTACACAATGATTTCTTAGGGAAATCCACAACCAAAAATCTCGCTATCAGTATATTTCATAAGTCAAAAAATATAAGAAGATTGCTGAATCTCGCCAACACTTAGCCAATTTTCACCAATTTCCTTATTCAATGAGGAATTATGCCCCTATTTAATAGGAATTTTCCTCCATTGGATTGCACAGTTACTTTAGAATATTCCTCTATGCATGCACCATATATACAATTCAGAAGTCCAATATCAACTGGGTAACTGGTAGATATTTCATGCATGAGCTATTTATGTCTAATTTATTAGTTAATCGTTTAATCATAGAGTACACACCCCACTACTTGACCTCCCACTAGTTCCTCCAATAGTTGGAACTTGTTTAACTGAGTTTAACTCAATTTTACTAAATTAACTAATTACAATTCAAAATAAACTCAACCAGGGCTCCTATAAAGTAGGAGCCACTCTACATTACTCAAGTTAGACCCTCAACCAAATAAGTCAAACTAACTTATTTAACTTGTATAAGTTGTGGTGAGATGTGGAATTGCAATTTTCTTCTAATTTAATTAAAGGGAAAATAAAATTAGAATTTTTCTTGGTGCCATTTTCAATATTTCTTGTTGCCATTTTCCACATTACCTCTCAACAAGAAAAGGATTCACATCGATCCTGATCCAGTACTTTCGAAATGTTATTCATGCAACATTTTTCACTATTGTTGTTGCTAATGTAACATCTCCAACTAAAAAACATTAAAAAAAAAAAAATGAATCAACTATGTCTACAACTGTCTACTTGGAAAATTTTGTTGTTGTTTACTTTTCTATTGAGCCTCTTGCTTTACTTTCAACACTTCTTTGTACTCCTAGTATATGACTGACACTGATCCTCTTGCTACTAAATATTGTGGTCCCCCATATCAAGGTAATGATCCATGAGACAAACACACCTCAATGGACCCTGCCCAAATTTGTGCACTTCTAGGACGATTACTTCACATCACCCCACCTCATACCTAGAGGTATGGTTGCATGTTGTCCCCCGACCCACTTGGCTCAAAATTTCCTCCTACTGGAGGTCTCTGATTGATCCTCTTCATCATCATCCTCCTGGCCAGACCAATTTCCAACTGGCTGAGGCTTCCTCTTGAGAGCTAAATCATACTCCCTCTCAACCACAACATCTCTAATCCTTGCCTTGATCCTCAAGGATGTGCATGCATCTTCATCTAATGTGTAGATGATCTCGACCCTGATACCAAATTTCTTTGTTTGACATGAAGCAAGATTCTTAAGGTAGGATTTCCCATCTCTGAAGACTACCTCATACCCTTTGTTTTCAATTCTCAATTTATTCATTAGTTCAAGTTTCTTGGCTTCATTTCTATTACCGAACAGCTCATTGATATTCTTACACATAGCAAAGGGAGTCTCTTTTCCATGTATTTTCAAGACTATGTGGTCTCTAATACCCTCTAGGATGATCCTCCTGGCTCTTGCTACACATTTCTTCCACTTCGCTAGTTCTTTAGCATAATATTTTAGAGTCATCATGTTATCATGATCTATTAATTCCTTAAACTGATTATCTTCCAACACTGCCTCCATCATGTCCTTCCAAGAAATATAATTCAAACTTCCCTCAAGGTCATATTCGAGTTTTAATCCATAGAAGGACATTTTTCTAGCTCTGAAGAATGACTCTACAAATTCGATTCACCTACAAGGACAACATCAAATTCTTCTCTTCTATTGTGATTTCAGCTCTGATACCATGTTTAAAATCCATCTAAATTCAAACTTCTAATTGTAATATGCTAAAAATATAAACTTGAATCTATTGTACCAATTGTGGAAACCAATTACGATCACAAAATAACAAAGAATAAAAGAGAAATAATTTTAATCACATATTACACAATGATTTCCTAGGGAAAGGCACAACTAAAAACCATGTTATCTATATATTGCATAAGTCAAAAAATATGAGAAGATTAAAATGATTTTCTCCAATCGGAGAAACGTTTGCATTATCTCTATCTGTCTCACTGCTTCCTAGACTAACTCTGACCAACACTTAGCCAAATTCCTATCTTCTAAGCTCCTACTTCCTTGCGTTGTTCAATGAGGAATTATGCCCCTATTTAATAGGAATTTTCCTCCTTTGTATTGCGCAGTTCCTTTAGGCTCTTCCTCTGAATGCATGCACCATCTGCATAATTCAGATAATTATACAACTGACAGTACATTGTCCTTGAACTCCAATATCAACTAGGTAACTCATAGATCTTGAATGCACGAGTTATATTGATGAGTTAACTGGTTGATCATAGAGTACACCCCCATTACTTGAACTTCCACTAGTTCCTCCAACAGTTGGAACTAGTTTAACCGACTTTAACTTAGTTTTACTGAATTAATTAATTACAACTCAAAATAAACTCAACTAGGGCTTCTAAAAAGTAGGAACCACTCTACATGACTCAAGTTAGACCCTTAACTCGAATTAAGTGAACCAACTAAATAAAAATAACTTAACTAACTCATACAAGTTGTCATGAAATATGGAATTGCAATTTTCTTCTAATTTAATTCAAGGAGAAATAAAATTAGAATATTTCTTGATGACATTATCAAGATTTCTATTTGTTTATATTTTGTTTTCTTTTCATAAAGTAAATTTATCTTGCCTTTTATTTTAACTCTTCTTAGTATTATTAATATGGACGAGACAAAAATAATATCTCCAAAATGTTTCTCGCATGTTTCTTTGTATTTTGCTTTCTTTTCATGAAGTAAGTTTATCATGATTTTTATTTTAAATTTTCTTGGTATTGTTAATATGGACTAGACAAAAATAATATCCCCAAAATGTTCCTCGCATTCTGATCTTTTCGTTGGGTCATTTCTTATTTAGTTTTTCCATCTAAAGCTCAAGATACATTTCATACAATTTAGCACTCAACAACCATTGATTTCTCCTTTAGATTAATTTTGGATCATCAATGTTATTTATCTTGCATGAATTGTGAAAACTTATTTCTATGGTGTTTATATTATTTTTGGATGTGAAGTTACAACAAGGATGGAACACAAATCCCATGCTAATACTTTGTTTATTTGTGCAAATCCGTAGGATCAAGAAAATTAGGGATCCAATATATTCAAAAAATATATATATATATATATATAAAAGTGTTGCAAAGTGTGAAAGACTTAAATCTCTAAAAGTTAGAACCAACCCAAATAAATAAAATAAAATAAAATAATAAAATTTTGATCATAATCATGATACTTGGTACTTCTAAAACAAATCCACATATTTGGGTTCATGAAATTTGGATGTCACTTTCAAACAAATAAAACTTAGACTAAAATAATACAAACAAAAAAATTAAATAATGAAATCCTTATGGGTGCTTGCATGAATCTTAACCATTAGATGAGAAATAAAAATTAATCTTAGCCATAGATCTCTATGTAATGAGGATGAATAAGTGGTGCATCCAAAATTTAGATGTTGGATGATATCCAATTTTTTGAATATTTGGATATCTGGAATCCAAAACATCTTGAAAAATTACACAAATGAATCTTCGAGATCTAGATGACCTGGAAATTAAAATGAGAGACGATCCAATGAAAAAACATGGCATCCATGTTGACTAATAAATATCCTTTTTATAACATATGGATTTAGGGGACATGTCATTTGCCACACCATAAAAATGAGAAAACAAAAAAAACATTATGGTGGTCATAATTTTTTGTCTCAGACTTAGAATGAGAAAAATTGTATATCATCTTAAAGACCTTGATAAGTATACGGTGGTGGTGACCTCAAAATAATGAAATGATGTAATGGAATGAAGAAAAAAATTAATAAAATATAACTCATTTTCTCATTCCTTTATTTATTCCCTCATTCTACCTAGATTCTTGGTCATCATGATTATTCTTATTTCCTATAAATATGTAAAAAATCTACCAAAAAATTAATAATAATGAGTATACATATTATAAAATAAATTATGATAAACACAAACAAATCAATTTTATTTGCATATACTCATAATTAAAGAATCAACAAGAAATCTAGTTCAATGATTTATCATGTATGACTTTACTTAGCCTAATTTGATTTCTAAAAATAGGAATGTTTATAAGGGATCTGCATTGTTGACTTTAATAGGTGCTTATTATTTTAACATTACACTCCTGTGAATATTAATACTACATTAATTAGATAGAATTATACAAATAGTTTATAATAATTTTCCTATGTAATGTATTTTGTATTAAAATCTGCATATGGTATAGACCCTTATATATATATATATATATATATATATATATATATATATATATATATATATATATATATATATATATATCATTAGCATACATGAATATGAAATGTTGGCTTGAGGGGTCCTGACCCAGGTTCGGAGTTGAGGTTAACCAACAAAGCCCTCTTACCACTGGCCCTTTCAGTAGTGACCTGCTTGCGCAAGTCAAAGTTTCACTCGAAGCAGTATGGGGGGGTGCTGGAACTAGCTTTCCATGCCCTTAGAGAGAATTAAATGTTGTGGGTGTCTTTAGATCTAAATCAACCATGAACAGAACTCCGCAACACAAGCCCTAACTAGGAAACCCTTATCATATAGATTCAAGTCAATCAACAATAAAAAATAGTCAAAAATCCATGAAATAACCCTTAACAGATAATATTAGACCCAATAGTACTATATCCATTCAATAATCATTCATCTAAAGCTAGAAACATTTGCGGAATCGATCTGAATACAGATAACATAGGAATCAGAAATAACATGCAGAAACAATTAAAGAGTAAATAACAGATGCAATTCGGACTCAGATTTTAGTCAAAACAATTCTTCATTCATAAATACTTTATATATTCTTTACAAAACCTTAATTTCACCCGTGCACATAGCTAACAAGGTCTGCACACAACAGGACTAAGGCCTATGCGCACATAGCCAGTACGAGCCTTTCTACCCAGACAATCCGCTATAATATCAAAATGTAGTCAGATATATCATCAATCATTCACTTCTTTCCTCTATCGACTCGATCTAGACTCATATTTATACTTTTAGCCTGCGCTCATCTAAGGACTGCAAACCATGGTTTGTGGCCCCTAATTCTACCCTTTTGACCCATTACAACTCATGAGGGGCTTTGACCTGCCCCAAATCCCCTTGACTTGTGTTGCGCACGACTAAACTTACAAAATATTTACAAAATTATATCAAAAATGTCTCAAATTTCGATCCTAGGGGACCCCGCTCCAACAGGCCCCCAACACAATCTTGTGACTCGTCCCAAGTCACAGTGGCACTAGGTTATTCATCTTATTCTGTAGCTCTTCGATGGTAATAGCAAAGGGAACCAACATGCCCACACTCTGATATATTACAGTCTATTCGGTATCTACCAGCTTCTGTCAAGTCCACCCTTATGCGGTCAAGTTGGCACTCTACAAGGTCTAATTAAGGGTCTTGACTGCAACATCCACATCCTGAGACAACTTCATTTCCTAGTCTACCCATGGTTTCATATGGTCAGTGACAATCTGCTTCTTTCGACGGATCTCCTCGCCCTCATCTTGTATAAACTTACTGGTATGTAGGTGGGTCATGTGCTGGGAAGGAATGAAAGTAGGTAGGGGCTCCTGCTGATCATCGAACGCCCGCTCCTTAGTGTGCAACTCTTGATTAATCTCCTTGACAAGTGGGTCTGTTTGCACAGAGATCCACAGTCCCATGGATGTCTCGGGTAGCTCTGAGCCCTTGTCGACATTAGATGAAATTCTCACGGATGCTTATTTTACTAGGGCATCCCACTCTCCACGCACCTCCGGGGGAGTCTTAGGCTACAACTTATCCTGCAATGCGGAAATTTGCTGTTGAAATTCTTCCTTCACAGTCTGCATTTTGGTTTGGGAAGCTTTGAGTGCGGCAACCAGACTTTCAATCTTAACTTGTGGCGCAGCGAATGCCAGGATGACTACTTCAGGAAGATCGTCGCACACTCTATCAATTAGTTTCTCCACTTCTGTACATTGAGCCACAACCACCTATTGCGTTGTCTGTGCCTGGAGCGATTATTTTTTTTTTGTTGCAGTTGTCTGTTTGACTTCTCTTAACTATTGTTTCACGTACGCCTCCTATTAGTCATCTGTAATTTTTTCCTTCATAGATGACTAAATGATTTCCCTATATTTCTAGAAACAAATTTTATAGACATTGTGAGTTCTATAAATATCACTGCCTTCATCATCCTTAAAGATAATTTTTCACTATTTTATCTTTCCATCTTGTCCAGCTCTACTTACCAATCCCAGAAAACCCATTAGAGGATTATGTCACTCATTTTGTCCATATCCAGTAATCTTTGACCAAATCCTCTATTTTGTTTTGCCTAAAAACCCCCCACTACTACCTAAGCCCACCAATCAAACAAATTTGTTGTGTATCCCAAAATACTCCCAAACACTGATAGTCTCAAACTACTTTTGTAGACTCTTTAGATAAATCAAGTACATTGGATTTTAGATCTTCAATACATTAGTTTATCATAAACTCTATCTTACACTTTATGATACCAAATTCCAGGTCTCAGTCCAAAAACCAAGTCCAAGAAAGTCTCCACTAGGTCACCTAGGGTTTCAAAAAGTCATAGGGTGGATTTGGTGCCCTACAATTTTTTTTTTCCCTCTATGAAGAAACTTCATTCAAAGAAGAAAGGGATAGGTGATCTTGTTCAAACTAATCAAAAAGGTTATTCAAGGAAGGATTTTTGGCCTAAAGCATGATCCTTGCAAGGAGACAGCTGCCCTTTGCTCACATTTCTGTAAGAGGATCAAATAGACATTAGACTAGCAATGGGTAAGTTAAAAGATAAAATCATCATAAAAATAGCATTCACAACAAGAAGAAAGCAGCAAGCATATGTTTGCAAAGAATGAGGGTTTATGACTTTTTTTGACCAAGCAATAAATTAGTACTAGGGTTTAAAGAGAAAAGGTCACCTCAAGCTCCGTTAGTGCACTATTGAAGGTCTTTAGACATGATAAATAAGTTTTGAGAAGTTTTTGAGAACTTAGAAGACAACACTAGTTACCTTTTTCTAAGCAACCCTAAAACCTAGGAGTTTGGGAAAGTTGAAAAACTAGTCAAAAGGTGATGACAAAACCTCCTTCATAACAGCAGAAGGTTTCAAAGGTTTCAACCTACCCTCTAGGGTTTGGCAAAGAGGCATTGACTACACATCACCAAAGGTACAAAAAGGTAAAGATTATTGGTACAAAAAGTATGAGGTTTCAAAAGGTAAAATCAGATAACTAAAGGGATAAAAAGGAGGTAGACCTAAACACTGGTACCCCACTTCACCAAAAGGACAAAAAGGGCCAGAAATATCATTTCAAGTTTTGACTTCTCAAAGAGAGGACAAAAACATTGTTAAAGGGTCAAAGGAGACAAGCATGAGGGAAACAATTGCTAAAGGAGGCAGTTATGGCAAGCCTAGGTTCATGGTTGATAAAATGAGTTGTCCAACTCCAAAAGACACAGTGATCAAAAGGAAAAATTTGTGTAGGCACCTGCAAGAATAGAACTGGCCAGGAAAGACACAAAAATGGATTGCTACAAAGGGTTACCTACAAGAAACTTGGTAAGGACAAACAGACCAAATGGTTTTCACAATGTTGGCCGACATGAAGACTAAAGGGACTGTTGATGCTTGCTACTAGGGTTTTCATACTGGGAGGTTGTTCATTGTTTTAAAGAGAAAACATGACAGAGTGATAGTCAAAGGAAAATATGGCAAATAAACACAAATCGATTGTTTGCAAATGTTAAAACATCATGAAAAGGTTCATATTTACAAATGTGATTAAATATTCATTTTGAGCTGGTTGAAGGTTTTGTGAGCAAAATAAGAACATTAAGAGGCTTCCAACAAATAAAAAGCATATTTTTTGTCAAAACTGCCACCTACAGGACCAAAAAGGCCAAAAAGCACAATGAGAAAATAAAAAGAAACAAACCTTATAAAGTGGGTTTTAGTCTTGAAATACTTTTCAAAAGGAGTATATAGTCTTTTCTCCCTCCCTCCCACTTCATTTTCATCTTTGTAGAGAAGAAGAGAGCCATTGAAAGGAGTTTTTAAGGGTTTTTGGGAAATTTGGTCAAAAAATTTCATGCGTTGCGCACTGTGGTCGGCACTATGCACCTGGCCATTGGTGCTGCGCATAGAGGAGGCAGCAACAATGTAAATTAGCACTACGATGTGCACTGGGAGGGCGGCACTACGCACCTGTGCGGGCGCTATGCACAGGCCCAAAATGGCCCGACTTCCCACACATTCACCTAGCATTGCACTCCGACCGGCCCATTTACCAGCCCGACTCGCCCATTGAAGGCCTCAGGCGCTGCGCACAGACCTGCCAGCCCGACCTAACCTGAACGTGCAGTCAGGTGGCACTACGCACCTCGGCAAGCGCTACACACAAACAACCTTTGGTCCAAATTTCTCAAAAGGGCCAAAAATTCAATTTTTTTGCCTCAAAATCTCTTGCAATCAGTCAAGAAAGGTTGGTGGATCTTTTCCTTACCTTCCAAGTAGCCTTTTTTATAAGCAAGAAGGTATCTAAAGGCCTAATGTGACCAAACCCTAATCTCCATAAAAATCAATTTATTGACCTCCTAGGGCAGGGTTTGCAATTTTTAGAGTTGTCATAGGGGTAAACATACTCAGTGCAAACAAACCTCCTCTTAAAACTTTGAATTTGTCCTAGACATACTTCATTTGGCCCTCATTTGCAAAAAATTTCCCTCACATCACTCATTTTCCCTCTATAGACCTAAAAGCTCTCAACAATTTTGAAGTCTCTTTGTCCTTGACCCGTCACCATGTCTGAAGAAGAAATCCATACTAGCAGTGATGAAGGCCAGAGGCCTATCAAGCCAAAGCACACGGGAGGAATGGTTAATAGGTTTGAGCCCTTTGACACCATTCAAATCACTTCTTCTCCCATGATCCTTGCATGTTTTCAAGATGTTGGATGTTACCAGTTTTGTGAGAGGGCTAAACAAGTCCAAAGCCACTTAGACTTGACTATATTGTTCATTCTCATCCTACAAAACCACCGAATCAATCTAGCAGGAGTGAATTTTGAACTCTCATCTGAATCCTTTGCTAAGGCCACAGGAAAACCAGATATTGGTGAGATATGGTTTAAACAGAGGAAATTGGACTTGAACTATTATGAGCCCTACCTCAAACCTAGTTGTCAACAAGGCTGCAAGGATGTTTTCCCCTTCTCCCACCTGCTAGAGAGGTATGCCCTATTGATGAGGCAGATGATCAAGTACTTCACCTATGAGGGGAGGTACTCTAGGATTTATTCTTATCACATAAGGCTTCTAATGCACTTCACCAGGGTTAAATTTCTAAACCTACCATACTATCTCTACCAGAGCATTGATAAAATGGATTCAGTGGTCCAGAAGAGGAATTATGCCCACCAAATGCAGAGCCTTTTTCACCACTCCTTGGTTAAGATGATTTTTTTACACCAACTGGAGGAGCAAGGAATCCCTTGGGAAGTTTTCATCTCACATGATATATTTTCCAATCCCCAAGATTTCATTCAGAAAAAATTGCCTTCCACTTCACACCCACCTACCTCCACTCCTCCATCATCTCCACCTATGCCTTCTCCACAAGGAAATTTACCTCCTACTTCTCCTCCTGATGCATCAAATGAAGATGGTGGCAGTAGCTCTAATGAGGAGCAAAAATATGACAACGGAGAGGAAAAGGACAGTGAGGTAGAAACAGAGTTAGATGAAGAAAAAGAAGAGGACAACAGTGTTGATCAAGAAGATGATGACATGGAGAAGAGAGATGAACATAATAGTGAAAATGAGGAAAACAATGAGGCAAATATAGAGCTTAGTGAGCAAGAAGATGATGATAGCAGCAATGAGAAAAAATATGATGAGGAAAGTGAAGAAAACAGTGAGGCAAGTACAGATCTTAATGAAGAATATGATGATGACATGGAGGAGGAAGTTGAACATGGTAGCCATGAAGGGAAAGGCAGTGATGAATTTGAGCAAAATAGTGATAATAATGACATCACTAAATCAATCTCAAGTGCAGAAAGGGGTGTTGATGATGAACAAGATGAAAACCAAGAGGATTATGAAGAAAACAATGAAGAGGATAGTCAGCAAGAGATTGCACAGGACAACCAAGAGGAAGATGTGTTTTAGCATGACAATGAGCATAATGATAGTGAAAACAGTGCTGAAAATAATGAAGACAATGAAAATGAAGAAACAGAGGGGGATGATGAAGAAGTTGAAGACCAAGAACAGGAAGTTTATGAGGCTGAAACAGAGTTTGAAGGGGTAGACAATGACCAAGGCAGTGGTGCAAATGAGATAGTCAGTGATGAACAAGGAAATAGTCATGACAGTCATGACAACTGTCATGAATGTCATGACACAAATCAGCCTCTGAATGACCAAAGAACTCAAAGTGACAATGCAGGAAGTGACCAAGAATAAGACCTTAGTGAAGGACAAAGCCAAAATAAGGCAAGTGAGGAGGGTAGGGATCAGTTTGAAATCCAAAAGGACGGCATGGAAAACAGTGAGGGAAATGAAGATGATAATGAAGCTCAAGGTCAAGAAATTAGTGACCCAATGGAGTATGAAGTGACCCATAAAAGCCATGACAAAGATGAAAAGGCTTGTGACATCACCAAATATCAAGACACCCTCATCACTCCTCTCACATGCACCTACCACAGAGGCAAAAGAGATGTGTTTGCTGCCTCAAAAAGGCAAAGGCCATCTCTCCTCCAACTATTAAGCACAAAGACAAAGGCAAGGAAAAGATGGAAAAAGGTGAGTAACAGGTAAAGGTAAGGAGAAGAAAAAGGATCAAGAGGACTTCTCAAGGGCCTTAATTCATTGATCTAGATAGTGACAATGAGGAAAAGGAGATGAACACTAGATTCCTTCTCTTGGAGAAATATGCACAGCTTCAGGAGTGGGAAAGATACTTTGAGATGGAAAAACGTGTCATCCACTATTACAAAGAGGAGCATAAGCAATTCATGGAGGTAAAGAGAGGCCTTGCCCTACAAAATAAAATGACCAAACATTATGTAAGGAAAAACATGCTTGATTGTGCTAAACTCAAGAAGGCCCTCATAGAGCTAGAAGACCTAAAAAGAGAACAGGTGCATGATAGCCTTGGAATTTTGGCTGAAGCTTCTCAATATTTTTCCAAGACCTCTTGAGGGACCTCTCCACAAATTTTGAGGCAAATTGGACAAAAAAAAAAATTTCTCCAATTTTTGACCCCTTTATGCACAACACCCTAGGCACTATGCACAAAATTGGTGAATCCTCAGCTCAAAACGTTTGCATTAGTGGATTCGTCACATCACCAATAGTCTTCTCACCAATTTTCAGATCATTTGGAGCATTTTACCCCCTCAAAAGGTCAAAAAACATCAAAAATTTGACCTTTCTGCCTCATTTTCAGACTAGGCGTTGTGCATAGAGTAGTGTTGGGAGATTTTTGTTTTATATATGTAACTGGCCTCCAGTCAACCCAAATTAATAATTTCTAGAAAGTAGACTCATCAATCTTTCCAACGAGCCATCACGGAGCCAAATCTGGTGTCGGGAAGGGATCCAAAACTCAGTTGCAAGAGACCCTATTTTCTGCTGAAGTGGCGCTACGCACAGAGGCTGCCTAGTGTGTTTTGGACCAAAAGTCAACAAAACACACTCATTTATTGCAAATAGATATTTTTGATTTTTTTGAGGCAAATTAAGCTAGAATTAGGTGCAAATAGTTATTTTAGCATTTATTTCTTGGGATATTATGTGCCTTGGGCCTTGCATGGTCTCTTGGCCATAAATTATATTTATGACTATATTTGACATTTTCCTACCACATTTAGAGTTTTAGTCCTCATTTTCTCCATAAATAGAGCATAAGGACCCTATGTATTTTTTTGGCATTTGATGACCTTGAAGAGAAATATACACGGTTTCATGAGCTTGGAGAAGAAATTAGTTTTGTGAAGTGGATGAATGGCTTGTTTGGCTTGATGATGGAGAAGCTTGTTTGTAGGATTTCATAGCTTGGTTTATGTTGATGTATTCCTAATTTGTCTATTTTTTCCTTTGTTATCATTATGTTTCATGTTTCTTGGCTGCTATTAAACAGAAAAGTATAGGTTGAGACATGTTCTTTGAGGCACCTCAGTCCTCCTGTTTGTTATAGCTTTGATGTTTTCTCTTTTGGCCATCTTAAGGAACTCTTGATTGCTCCTTAGGTCCACCAAAACTTTTTTTTGTTTCATGTATGGTTAGTATGCTAGCTTACAAGTATGATTCATGGTATGCCTTGCTTATTTGAAGTTTTCAAAACCCTATCTTGAATCCTTTCTATGAAATATTGATTGTTACGTTAAGTCAGAGAGGTCTCGCTCGATCTTGCCCTTTTTCTATGCTTACAAAATTGTTTCAGAGTTCCCAATAACTTGATATATGTTATTTAGGAGTTCCCTCTCCATAAATTGAGTTATTTGCATTGTCTTATGTGTTTTCCCAAAATCTGAAGGTGAATTTCTAAAGTTAAAAGCTCTTGTGCTTTCTATGTTTCACTGGAATGTTTCTCTTGGATGTTTATTAGTTTAGAGTATTGTTTATTGAGCTTAATGGTTTTCCCTACCTCATGAATTGTAACTTTTAAACTATATATGTTTAATACCTCTTAGTCTTTCTCAAAATTAATGTTCACTACACCTCATACATCACCTTAAGGATCCATTAACCTGGCTACATCGGACCTGCAACACACTCTATTTCATCATTTAGACACTCTTAACTTCATTTGACTCCATAGCCCAATGGCTTTGACCAACTCTCACTCCACCTGTTCCATTTGACCATCTTACCCAACCAAAACAATAAACAAATCCTAGACTTAACAACTAGCCTAAAATCGAAACCCTAGAGCAAAAAGAACACACCCTTTGCACCCAATAGAGAGATCCCTCTCTGAGTCCAGGAAGGCTAGGTACTCGGACTCCAAAGCTTGGTTCCATGTTACCCAGTCATTTGGTCTACCAATCTTCCAAATCACGGGACCCTAACATTCTGGTGATCACGGTGAGACCTTCTGAGTATATAGTTTCCTGAATACCTCTTAAGACTCGTTAGACCCTCAATTTGACTTAGAAAATCTAGTGAATCTGCCACCTCATCGCCACACTAACATTCTGGAAAACATGGTGGGACCTTCTGAGTTATTGACAAACTAAGTATTCCTTAGATCTCTGAAAACTCACAAACATCCTTAGATTGGTATTTAGTTGTTGATGGTGGACAACAAAAACATCCTTAAAATAGTAAACATCATCCACCTAGTGACTCCACTAGTCTTGAGTAGGCCTATTACTCCACTGGTTCTCATAAACCCCCTTGGAATGCATTAAGCATTCCCAATCATGCTGATGGTGGATAGCAAAGTTGAAATCCTCCACCTAGCAAATCCACAACGCTCAATAGACCAAATGACTCCACTAGTAGAGAAATCTAGGCTGGGTGAAAAGATGCAGTGACCTCTTTATAATAAAAAAAGATGGATCCTAGTATGAACAGAGAGGCTAGGCTAGAGAGATTGGTAGATACATTCAGCAACTTGATGCATCTACTTGACAGGAAAGGAGAAAATTTCAAGGTTAAAGTTGGTGTTGCTTATTCAAAACAACCTACACTTTTTCCTTCGGAAGAAAAAACTAAATCACTACAAGACAAGAACAACAAACATAATATGCATGATGAGAAATACTACAAAGAAGAGAGTGAAGAAGGCTACCAAGTAGGTACTAGTTACATTCCTACATCTTGTGCTTCACTATTAAGAGAGCATTACGAGAAATTTGCAAATAAAAACAAAGAGGAGTTCTCTAAAGAATCAATCAATCATCTTGAAATCAAAAAATCTAAAATGGAGGAAGAGTCAAAACCTTTAGGATCTCTACCCTTATGATTTAATTCATTTCAGATTTTGAAAGGAAATTTGCATCCTGAAGATCTCTTAGCAGCTATTCAAGAAACCCATGCTCAATTTAACTCTCACATAAATCAAGAAAATTTGGTTGAGGATGAAATCAAATCTGAAATGGAGGAGGAGTCAAAAACTTTAGGATCTCTACCCTTATGCTTTAATTCATTTCATATTTTGAAAGGAAATTTTCATCCTGAAAATCTCTTAGCAGCTATTCATGAAACCCATGCTCAAGTTAACTCTCACAAAAATAAATAAAATTTGGTTGAGGACGAAATCAATAGGGGAAAGAAAGAGAACCCATAGGATCTCTCTAAAAACACAAGTGATGATTCATCATCTCTTCTAGGTGAGGCTCAAGAAGACATTTGGCCTCTCAATCAGCTTTCACAAGAGAAAGAAAATTGTTGTAGTTATTTCCATGAAAAAAGAAAAATGCCTCCTTTCTTAACTGCAGAAGAAATAAACCAGCTTCTAAACATGTAGATAGCTTCTAAACCCTCATATGAACAAAACATATCAGTTCATTCTCCTGCTAATCTTGTCTACCATAAGTCAAAAAGTGAACTTGTAAATCAATTCGAAGAGAAACAATCTGATAGTCCAATATGTATGGCTGGTGAAATTACCTATATTAATGATTCTCCAAGGTTTGATCAATATGTTGATGATTATGATTTCCAAATAGAAACTAACCTTGCAGAGCAATCAGCAGTTGATTTATAGGATGAAGTTCACTATCATCAGCTGGAAAAAAGTAAGCAGCCAATACAGGTGACCTATGACACTAATGAGGAAATCCTTGAAAGTTTAGAAGTAAGTGAGGAGTCTCTGACTCTTTTCTCTACTTCACTTCAATCCATCAAAAATAAATTTCTTATAATTGGAACTCAGCGGTCTTTCAGCTTTGATGTTGAGGTTGAGGAGGATAAGGAACTTCTTGAGCAAGTTGTCAATGAGGAGCCTTCTCCTAAAATGGTTGAGGAAATCATTTGGAACATGGAATCATCCTTAACTCCAGATTTGCAGCCACCAAGTTCCTCTGAACTACAAATTTCAGATGAAGGCATGGAAATTAATGATCATGAGAAAGTTGTTGCACTTCTTTCTCAAGAATATTTGTTGCCAAGGAATGCTCCTACTTATCAACATGGTGGCTTTCACACAGAGCTCAACTCACTCTATCATAGCACATTAGGTTTGTTAGAGGATAATATTTCCATATATGATGAATCTACCAGTTCAAAAGATCATGATGAAGAGGTGGAGTTTCTTTCCCAAAAGATTCCCAAGCATAGCCGAGTGGAAGAAGGAGTAGTCCTGCATGAAGCTCATGTCTCAAATCCTCTAGATTAGGTATTATTCCAATATCCATTTATTTTTTTCCTTGAGAAATATAAAGGAGGAGTGTGTTCTTCTAAGAAAAATTTGTTGCAAAGTATGAGAAAAATTTTAAGCATTACTGCCTGAAAACAAGTGAGGTGGAATTGGCATTTTAATTTTGTCAGCACCCTCAAAGAATTGAAACAAGATCCCTCATGCAATCATCTGCTTGACTGGTTGTATTGGAAAAGAAAGTTCACCAAATGAATGTATATATCATGTATAAATTAGACTAGGATAGATAGGAATGCAAATAAGCTCAGCCTTTGAGCATTTTTAAATTTATATTGTTTTGAAAAAAGAGAAAAAAAACTCAAAAACATAGAAAAAATAGAAAAGAGGGCAGATTTGAAAAGAGGTAAAGCCCCATACCCAAAAAATAGAACTACTGAAAGTGTGTAAGTCTAAATACCACTATTAGTGCATAAAGAAGTCTTGTTTCAGTCATCTAGCCTAATCATGGCTGAAGCATGTTTTAAATATATTGTTGATAAGTTAGTGAAAGATGGTGGGTAAAATTATTCAAGCTTGACTGGTCAAAAGATAGATTAGGTAGGAAGATACTAGTTCCACATGCGTAAAACAGAACCAAAGAGGAAAATAGGGATGAGTAGCAAAAAATTTATCCTAGCGCTGATTTTTCTAGTCTTATTTTGTACAAAAATAACATTTGTGTGCATCTTGTTTTTATGCCACAAACCCATGGTAAATCTGATTATCTAATCCTGATTTAGCCATGTTTTCAATTTCATGTTTTTAGCTAAGTGAATAAGTCCTATCAAATAGTTTAACCTTGACAGTTGAATATTATAGGTAGAGAATAAAAGGAGCTCATCAACCTAATCTGAGCTCCAGGAAGAAATAAGGTAGAAGTAGGTAGTTTATTTTGCTTTCAAAAAACAAAAAGATATCAAGGTTGCTAGTCCAAATGAACCTAAAGAAGAAAAAATGATAGGCAAGTAGGTTGAGTAGGTAGAGATAGATTTGAGCTAATCATGTATTTCAGATTATTGAGATCATAAGCTTCAAGCAAGCATCAGCAAGAGAAAGAGGTAAAAATTTTCCCAATGGATGAGGCACTGGTCCCAATAAAGCTAGAAATATGAAGTTTTGGACACCTCCTGAAAAGGAGTTGCTCTTCTCAAGTGGAGCCACTGTTAGTCATCAGTAATTTTTTCCTTCATAGATGACTAAATGATTTTCCTATATTTCTAGAAACAAAGTTTATAAACATTGTGAGTTCTAGAAATCTCACTGCCTTCATCATCCTTAAAGATAATTTTTCACTATTTTATCTTTCCATCTTGTCCAACTCTGCTTACCTACCCCAGAAAACCCATTAGAGGCTTATGTCACTCATTTTGTCTATATCTAGTAATATTTGACCCAAATCCTCAGTTTTGTTTTGCCTAAAAACCCCCCACTACTACCTAAGCCCACAAATCAAACAACTTTGTTGTGTATCCCAAAATACTCCCAAACACTAATAGTCTCAAACTACCTTTGTAGACTCTTTAGATAAATCAAGTACATTGGATTTTAGATCTTCAATACATTAGTTTATCATAAACTCTATATTACACTTTATGATCCCAAATTCCAGGTCTGAGTCCAAAAACCAAGTCCAAGAAAGTCTCCACTAGGTCACCTAGGGTTTCACAAAGTCGTAGGGTGGATTTGGTGCCCTACAAAATCTGTTTTTCCTGTATGAAGAAACTTCATTCAAAGAAGAAAGGGACAGGTGATCTTGTCCAAACTAATCAAAAAGGTTATTCAAAGAAGGATTTTTGGCCTAAAGCATGAATCTTGCAAGGGGACAGTTGCCCTTTGCTCACATTTCTACAAGAGGATCAAATAGCCATCAGACTAGCAATGGGTAAGGTAAAAGAGAAAATCATCATAAAAAAACCATTCACAGCAAGAAGAAATAAGCAAGCATATGTTTGAAAAGAATCAAGGTTTATGACTGTTTTTGACCAAGCAATAAATCAGTACTAGGGTCGAAAGAGCAAAGGTCACCTGAAGCTCCATCAGTGCACTATTTAAGGTCTTTAGACATGATAAATAAGTTTTGAGAAGTTTTTGAGAACTTTGAAGACAACACTAGTTACCTTTTTCTAAGAAACCCTAAAACCTAGGAGTTTGGAAGAGTTGAAAAACTGGTCAAAAGGTGATGACATAACCTCCTTCATAACAGCAAATGGTTTCAAAGGTTTCAAGCTGCCCTCTAGGTTTTGGCAAAGAGGCATTGACTACACATCACCAAAGGTACAAAAAGGTAAAGAGTATTGGTACAAAAAGTATGAGGTTTAAAAAGGTAAAATCAGAGAACTAAAGGGATAAAAGGAGGCAGACCTAAACACCAGTACCCCACTTCACCAAAAGGACAAGAGGGGCCAGAAATATTAGTTCAAGGTTTGAATTCTCAAAGAGAGGAAAAAAACATTGTTAAAGGGTCAAAGGAGACAAGCATGAGGGAAAAAATTGCCAAAGGAGGCAACTATGACAAGCCTAGGTTCATGCTTGATAAAATGAGTTGTCCAACTCCAAAAGAGACTGTGATCAAAAGGCAAGAGTTGTGTAGGCACCTGCAAGAATAGAAGTGGCCAAGAAAGACACAAAAATGGATTGTTACAAAGGGTTACCTACAGGAAACTTGGTAAGGAAAAAAATAACAAATGGTTTTCACAATGTTCGCCCACATGAAGACTAAAGGGACTATTGATGCTTGCTGCTAGGGTTTTCATACTGGGAGGTTGTTCACTGTTTTAAAGAAAAAACATGACAGAGTGACAATCAAAGGAAAATATGGAAAACAAAGAAAAATATGTTGTTTGCAAATGTTAAAACATCATGAAAAGGTTCATATTTACAAATGAGAGTAAAGATTCATTTTGAGCTGGTTGAAGGTTTTGTGAGCAAAAGAAGAACATTAAGAGGCTTCCAACAAATAAAAACCATATTTTTTGTCAAAACGACCACCTACAGTACCAAAAAGGCCAAAAAGCACAGTGAGAAAATAAAAAGAGAAACAAACCTTATAAAGTGGGTTTTGGTCTTGAAATACTTTTCAAAAGGAGTATAAAGTCTTTTCTCCCTCCCTCCCACTCCATTTTCATCTTTGCAGAGAAGAAGAGAGCCATTGAAAGGATTTTTTAAGGGTTTTTGGGCAATTTGGTCAAAAACGTTTAGGCGCTGGCATCGAGGCTGACACTATGCACCTGGCCATTGGCGCTACGAATAGAGGAGGCAATCGTAGTGTAAATTAACACTTCGCTGTGCACGGGGAGGGCGGCACTATGCACCTATGTGGGTGCTATGCACAGGCCCAGAACGAATCGACTGCCCATACATTGACCCGGCGCTGTGCTCCAACTGGCCCGACAGGCCCATTTACCAGCCCAACTCACCCATTGAAGGCCTCAAGTTCTACGCACAAACTTGCCAACCCGACCTAACCTGAACGTGCAGTCAGATGGTGCTACACCCCTATGCAGGCGCTATGCATGGACAACCTTTGGTCCAAATTTCTCAAAAGGGCCAAAAATTCAAGATTTTTGCCTCCAAATCTCCTACAACCAGTCAAGCAATGTTCGTGGCTCTTTTCCTTGCCTTCCAAGCAGTATTTTTCATAAGAAAGAAGGTATCTAAAGGCCTAATGTGACCAAACCCTAATCTCCATAAAAATCAATTTATTGACCTCTTAGGGTAGGGTTTGCAATTTTTAGAGTCTTCATAGGGGTAAAGATACTCAGTGCAAACAAACCTCCTCCTAAAACTCTGAATTTGTCCTAGACATACTTCATTTGGCCCTCATTTGCAAAAATTTTCCCTCACATCACTCATTTTCCCTCTATAGACCTAAAATCTCTCAACAAGTTTGAAATCTCTTTGTTTTTGACCAGTCACCATGTTTGAAGAAGAAATCCATACCAGCAGTGATGAAGGCTAGAGGCCTATCAAGCCAAAGCACAAGGTAGGAAGGGTTAAGAGGTTTGAGCCCTTGGACACCATTAAAATCACTTCTTCTCCCATGATCCTTGCATTTTTTCAAGATGTTGGATGTTAACAGTTTTGTGAGAGGGTTAAACAAGTCTGAAGCCACTCAAACTTGACTAGATTATTCATTCTCATCCTACAAAACCACCAAGTCAACCTAGCAGGAGTGAATTTTGAACTCTCATCAGAATACATTGCTAAAGCCACAGGAAAAACAGATATTGGTGAGAGATGGTTTAAACAGAAGAAATTGGACTTGAGCTATTATGAACCCTACCTCAAACCTAGCTGTCAACAAGGCTGCAAGGCTGTTTTCCCCTTCTCCCACCTGCTAGAGAGGTATGCCCTATTGATGAGGCAGATTATCAAGTACTTCACCTATGAGGGGAGATACTCCAGGGTTTATTCTTATCACATAAGGCTTCTAATGCACTTCACCAGGGTTAAATTGCTAAAATTTCCATATTATCTCTACCGAAGCATTGACAAAATGGCTTTAGTGGTCAAGAAGAGGAGTTATGCCCACCAAATGCAGAGCCTTTTTCACCACTCCTTGGTTAAGATGATTATTTACACCAACTGGAGGAGCAAGGAATCCCTTGGGAAGTTTTCATCTCACATAATGTATTTTCCAATCCCAGCCTTCATTCAGCAAAATTTTCCTTCGATTTCACACCCACCTACCTCCACTCCTCCATCATCTCCACCTATGCCTTCTCCATAAGGAAATTTACCTCCTACTTCTCCTCTTGATGCATCAAATGAATATGGTTGTAGTAGCTCTAATGATGAGCAAACATATGAAAATGGAGAGGAAAAGGACAGTGAGGTAGAAATAGAGTTAGATGAAGAAAAAGAAGAGCACAACAATGGTGAAGATGATGACATGGAGAAGAGAGATGAACATAACAGTGAAAATGAGGAAAACATTGAGGCAAATACAGAGCTTAGTGAGCAGGGAGATGATGATAACAGCAATGAACAAAAAGATGATGAGGAAAGTGAAGAAAATAGTGAGGCAAGTACAATTCTTAATGAAGAAGATGATGATGACATGGAGGAGGAAGATGAGCATGACAGCCATGAAGGGAAAGACAGTGATGAATTTGAGCAAAACAGTGATAATAATGACATCACTAAATCAATCTCAAGTGCAGAAAGGGGTGATGATGATGAACAAGATGAAAACCAAGAGGATTATGAAGAAAACAATGAAGAGGACAGTCGGCAAGAGAGTGCACAAGACAGCCAAGGGGAAGATGTGTTTGAGCATGACAGTGAGCATAATGATAGTGAAAACAATGTTGAAAAGAAAAAAGACAAAGAAAATGAAGAAACAGAGGGGGAGGATGAAGAAGTTGAAGACCAAGAACAGGCAGGTTATGAGGCTGAAACAAATTTTGAAGGGGCAGACATTGATGAAGGCAGTGACACAAATGAGACAGTCATTGATGAACAAGGAAATAGTCATGATAGTCATGACAGCTGTCATGATTTTCATGACACAAATCAGCCTCTGAATGACCAAAGAAATCAAAGTGAAAATGTAGGAAGTGACCAAGAAGAAGACCTTAGTGAAGGACAGAGCCAAAATGAGGCAAGTGAGGAGGGTAGGGATCAGTTTGAAAGCCAAAAGGAAAACATGAAAAACAGTGAGGGAAATGGAGATGATAATGAAGCTTAAGGTCAATAAATTAGTGACCCAATGGAGCATGAAGTGACCCATGAAAGCCATGACAAAGATGAAAAGGCTTGTGACATCACCAAATATCAAGACACCCTCATCACTCCTCTCACATGCACCTACCACAGAGGCAAAAGAGATGTGTTTGCTGCCTCAAAAAGACAAAGAGCCATCTCTCCTCCAGCTATTAAGCACAAAGACAAAGGCAAGGAAAAGATGGAAAATGTGAGAAACATGTAAAGGTAAGGGGAAGCAAAAGGATCAATAGGACTTCTCAAGGGCCTCAATTCATTGATCTAGACAATGACAATGAGGACAAGGAGATGAACACTAGATTGCTTCTCTTGGAGAAAAATGCACAGCTTCAGGAGTGGGAAAGAGACTTTGAGATGGCACAACGTGCCATCCACTATTACAAAGAGGAGCATAAGCATTTCAAGGAGGTAAAGAGAGGCGTTTCCCTACAAAATAAAATGACCAAACATTATGCAAGGCAAAACATGCTTGCTTGTGTTAAACTCAAGAAGACCCTCATAGAGCTAGAAGACCTAAAAAGAGAAAAGGTGCATGACAGCCTTGGAATTTTTTCTAAAGCTTCTCAATAGGTGTCCAAGACCTCTTGAGGGACCTCTCCACAAATTTTGAGGTAAATTGGACAAATTTTTGTTTTTTCCAAATTTTGACCCCTCTGTGCACAGTACCTTAGGCACTAAAAAAAAAATTGGTGCATCCTCAGCTCAAAAGTTTGAATTTTTGGATTCCTCACATCACCAGTAGTATGCGCATCAATTTTCAGATCATTTGGAGCATTTTTGCCCCCTCAAAATGTCAAAAAACATAAAAAAAATTGACCTTTCTGCCTCATTTTCAGACCAGGCGCTGCACAGAGAGCAGTGTTGGGATCTTTGATTTTTGGATAGTTAAATTGCATCCACTCAGCACAAATCAAGTATTTCTTGAAATTATACTCATCATGCTTTCCAACGAGTCATCATGGAGCCAAATCCGGTGTGGGAAGGGGTCCAAAACTCAGCTGCAAGAGACGTTATTTTCTGTTGAAATGGCGCTACGCATAGAGGCTGCCTAGTGTGTTTTGGACCAAAAGTCAACAAAACACACTCATTTATTGAAAATATATATTTTTGAGTTTTTTGAGGAAAATTAAGCTAGAATTAGGTGCAAATAGTTATTTTAGCATTTATTTCTTGGGATATTATGTGCCTTGGGCCTTGCATGGTCTCTTGGCCATAGATGATATTTATGACTATATTTGACATTTTCCTTTGACATTTAGGGTTTTAGTCCTCATTTGCTCCATAAATAGAGCATGAGGCCCCTATGTATTTTGTTGGCATTTGATGAGCTTGAAGATCAATATACATGGTTTCATGAGCTTGGAGAAGAAATTGGTTTTGTGAAGTGGATGAATGGCTTGTTTGGCTTGATGACGGAGAAGTTTGTTTGCAAGACTCCATAGCTTGGTGAATGGTGATATCTTCCTAATTTGTCTATTGTTTCCTTTTTTATCATTATGTTTCATGTTTCTTGGCTGCTATTAAACAGAAAAGTATAGGTTGAGACATGTTCTTTGAGGCACCTCAGTCCTCCTGTTTGTTATAGCTTTGATGTTTTCTCTTTTGCCCATTTTAAGGAATTCTTGATTGCTCCTTAGGTCCACCAAAAACTTTTTTTTTTTCATGTATGGTTAGTATGCTATCTTACAAGTATGATTCATGGTATTCCCTGCTTATTTGAAGTTTTAAAAACCCTATCTTGAAGCCTTTCTGTGAAATATTTATTGTTAGGTTAAGTCAAAGAGTTCTCGCTCAATCTTTCCCTTTATCCATTCTTAAAAACTTGTTTTAGAGTTCCCAATAACTTGATATATGTTGTTTAGGATTTACCTCTCCATAAATTGAGTTATTTGTATTGTCTTATGTGTTTTCCCAAAATATGAAGGTGAATTTCTAAAGTTAGAAGCTCTTATGTTTTCTATGTTTCACTGGAATGTTTCTCTTGGATGTTTATTAGTTTAGAGTATTATTTATTGAGCTTAATGGTTTTCCCTACCTCATGAATTTTAACTTTCAAACTATATATGTTTAAGACCTCTTAGTCTTTCTCAAACTTAATGTTCACTACACCTCATACATCACCTTAAGGATCCATTAACCTTGCTAAATTGGCCCTGCAACACACTCTATTTCATCATTTAGACACTCTTGACTTCATTTGACTCCATAGGCAGAGTCGGCCTGCAGCCCTCCGTCGCTGATCATTTCGTCTTTTGCATATTCATTATTAGGTGTCTCGCTTGTTCCACTGCTGCATTTCACAGGATCATGCCATGAACCGACGAAGGGGTCTGTACGAAGGGGTCCGTCGTCCTATGTTTCCTCATGCTTATACTCAGCTTATTTTAAAAAATTTTCTTTCAAAAATTATTCATAGTCATTGTCATTACATATATGGTCATTAAAAATGTCAATAAGTGTCCTAGGTCTTGGTGTCTAGGGTTTTTGAGTCATTTGTATACTTGTCATAAAGCCTGCAAGGTGAGGAAAGTTCTGCATTTGTGATTTTTATTTTATTATCATCAGCATTTAAAAAAAAAAAAATTATTTCTAGTCCAAAACTCTGTTTTGGAACTAGAAATTTGTCATTATCATTTTGTAATAAATTGTAATTTGTTCCGCCATGAAGACATTGTCAAAAGCAGACCCCTGGTCTCTTCTCTAGCCAAGATAGCCATATCCCTGCAAGAAGACAGCAAAACCATTAGTATCGACCTCAAAAAAGCCAAAGGAAGTTTGTATTTGAAAAGCCAAAAGTGAAATTACAAAAACATTTGTAATATGGGTTTGAATTAGATTTAAAATAAAATCTGATTGTGAAGATATTTGTGACATGTATAAAAGCCAAACAAGTTTCATTTGAACCAATTCATAGCTCCCAAATCGTGTTTGAAGATTGGAGGGCCGATTTCAAAGTTTTTAGTTGCGTGGGCAGTGTTGATTGGGCCGAGCGACCCACGTGGAGGCCGAGCGACCCACCTGGGTAGAGCGACCCACGCAGGTCAGTTCAGCAGTGCAAGTTTGCAAGGTGCGCGACCCACCTGGGCCGAGCGACCCACGCAGGAGCAGCGCGACCCACACAGACACAGGGTTTCGAAATTTAGTTTGAGCGCCCAGTTTTGCTTGGAATCGACTCAACTTGCCTTCAAACAGGTTTTTATCAGTTGCTTGGTGTTTTTGAACGCACTTGTGGCATCATTGGTGGTTTCAAATGTTCAAATGGAGGAGTTAAAATCCCACAGTCATAACATTATTGTTTTCAGGGTTTTAGGATGAAAATGAATGGTTGAAAGAATTTGTTTGCTATCTTAGGGCAGTGATACATCCAGCTTTACATATGATATCAATTTGCCCTCATGCCCATTATGCCACTGCAACCATTGCTATTATTATACCATGTTTAAACCCTTTGTGCCATGGTGACTGTGTTTGTAATGAGTCTCACTGCCCAATGTAAAAATATGCTCATGACTTTGTTTCCAACTGCCCATTGAGACCTTTGTGGTTATTACCCATAAACAAACACATTCTATTGATGCTATGCCCTCCCTTTGACTAGATGTGTTCAAACTTTTGAAGGTTGCCTGCTCTTATTTGGTCAAAACTTCACTTGCATTCAAAACAGAGATTGTGCCTTTTCCAATCCATTTAAAGCTGATTTTATCCATGATTTGATTCCTTGATGGTGCTTTGACGGTGGGAATATTGGTTGGGTGTTAAAACATACATCCTAATTTTTCTTTCACTGCATTCATATCAGTATACACATTGCCAAAAGCTTGATCAGAGATATGTCAGAGACAGAGTAAGAATATGAGCCAGGGTCAGGCAGTGATTCGGTGGCTGAAGGTAATGTGCCACGGGGTTCCCGCAGAGAAAATAGAAGTGGTGATCATCGCAGAGAGGAGCCTACTTCTTTGGCTCGGCTGCAGGCATGTCCATTAGCTATGGATTGTTTTCGATTCTTGTCATGTTTCAGATTTTGTGAGATGGTTGTACAAACCCGACCTCATCGTGAATTAGCACGTCTGTTTGTTCTTCATTTACGGGGTGATCGGGTAAGCCTTGCTGGGGTTGATTTCATTGTATCACCTTTGACTATTGCTCAAGCCACTGGTATACCGAACATAGGCGAGGAATGGAGCAAGGGTAAGCAGTTAGAGAAATTTCACTATGAGCCATACATTAAAACTGGATATGTGGCTTACTTGGGCAGAGTCTTTCCATTCCGATTCTTGAGAGATGAGTATGCACCACTCATGAGGCTCATCATTCAGTATTTTAGTTGTGAGGGCAGGTATGCTCGTCTTTTCTCATACCATGTTCGTTTGCTGATGCACTTCACAAGGGTGCGTATGATGAATATTCCGTATTTCATACACCGCAACATAGAGAGGATGGTGAAATTTGTGCAGAAGAAGACGAGCCCAGTGCAGCAGTACAGGAGTATATACCATTTCACTTTGATCAAAATCTTGGTGTTACATCAGTTGGCGGAACAGGGCATCACTTGGGAGGATTTCATTTCTAGAGACTTTTCCAGAGTGCCACAGCAGCCTCCCGAGGCAGTTCATGATGCAGGAGAGCCCTCACACCAGCCGGACATGCTTGAGGTTGAGCATATCATCACTCCTTTGGTTCAGACATATCAGTGAGGCCACAGGGCCTTATTTGCAGCGACACGGCGGGTACTATCTCCACGGGAGGTGGAAGGGGTCTTGCCGACTTCATCGACACGGCGAGTATTATCTCCACATGATGTGGAAAGGGTCTCGCCTATTTCTTCAGTACAGGTATAGGTACAAGACAGGGGCAAGAGGCCCATGCATGATGAGGGCCCATCAGGAGGCCGGCACACCGATATGACAGTCATTGATGTTGATATGGGCTCTCCTAGCTCAAAGCCGAGGGAAGTCATCCAGGAGCAAAGAGCCGAGAATGATCAGCTGAAAGACCAATTGTAGAAATCTCAGTGGGTGATTAACTATTTGGAGCAGCGCAACAAACAGCTAGAGGATGAGCTCACATTTTATGAGGTGCGCCAAATCCGTGAGGACAGACAGTGGAATCGAAAGAGGCACGGTGACATGACACCAGCTGACAGAGATACTGTACTCACGCGGGTAAATATACATCTGGAGAAGCTGTTGGCGAAGGCCAATCGAGACAAAGACATGCTTCGCCACATGAAAGGCCATTACTGGGCTCGCATGCATGTTTGCAAAGCGAGGATGAGGATCATGAAGAGGAGGTTGAGCAAGGCACTTCAACGGCGAAAAAGGCCTAATCCACTTCGGATTTTGGCCGAGGCTTCATTGACTGGGCAAGACACATGATGGAGGACCTCCGCTCCGAATTTGGGCAAATTCGGAGAAAATTTTGTCATTTTCGAATTTTTGGTCTAAAAAACAGGTTTTGCAGCTACGTGGGTCGCGCGCTCATGCGCTCGCATTTTTTGAGACACTTGCTGGAGGAGATTTTTACATTTTTGGATTTTTCATGGTTAATTATGCATCCTCTGAAGTCAACTTAGCATTTCAACAAAATCTGGATGGTCAAACAACTCAAAAACACCATGAAAACCACCTTGCTGCCACCTTTTGCACCAGCAGGAAGTACCTCTGGGAGAATGCGGTTTTGGAGGGTCAAATCAACTCCAAATTCAGAAATTCTACTTGGGTTGGAAAGTAGACATCCAGGGCTTTCCAACGAGCTATCATGAGCTCAATTTGGATGTCAGGAGCTACCTCAAAATCAGCCTGGAACATGAGCGACCCACGCAGTTCAGGAGCGACCCACCTAGGAATTTTTCTGAGTTTTCAGCTGCCAGCTCAGTATTTCGCCTATTATGGACCAGTTTTTCTTATGGATAGAATTTTTGGGTTTTTATGATGTAAATTCATGTTTGATATGTAACTTTGGCTTGTTTTTATCTCTTCTAGAAGATTCACTCTCAAATGAGTAAAAAATCATGTAATGGACCAGTTTCCACTCTTTTAGAGGCAAGTTGTTAGCTGCCTAGATTGTAGTTCCATGATTAGAATTGGTTGAAACTGATCCCTGAAGAGGGAATTAGACCCCTAGAGGTGGGGAAAGGGGTTAGAGTGATCTATATATTGTAATTTCTGAGGCATTCTACAGGTTGGACTCTTGGGATACTTTTTGATACTATTAGCATATACTTTTCATATTTTGCCAAGGAAAGATCAATGTGGGTTTTGCGGCACTTGTTGGGATCCTTGTGGTGTTCGTTTCGATGATGTTTCTCCTTTGTTTACCGTAAGTTTCTTCATGTTTAATGTTGCCATCCTTTCATTATGCTTCTGAACTAAATTGAATGAGTGAAATAAGGTTGAATCCATTGTTTACAGTGCTTAGCCTTTGAATTCAGTTAGTTCTATATGTTTTCAGCTGTTTGGAGAGGATCCAAGTTCTTCTTTGCCCTCTTCAGCTCTTCGTCGGTCTAATCTATCCATAAATCCAATTTAAAGCATCAAGATCGTCACCTACCTCGCCCCAGCTTGAACTCTGCAAAGGTCTGACCTTATCCCCGGACCCAAAACTTGTTTTCCCATTACTCCAGCGAAAACCCAAAAAACCAAAAAACAAACATTCTTATCTCTTTACTAGCCTAAAATCAGTTCTTATTGTAAGTCATCTCGCATCCTATTGCTCATTTTCTCGAGATTGACGGAGAGAGCCCTCTCCTGTCCTCGTAGGGCTAGCTACGAGGCTGAGCGTGGTTTGATGTAGCCTCGAGTTTTACTTCATTTCAGCCTGAGGTAGATTTGAGTGCTAACATAGTGGCGACCATACTGGGAAAAACATCTCAATGGTTTGCTTGTTGATGTGTTTGTTCCACGAGTCTTAGACGGAGTCTGAAGTCACGCCAGGTAGCTTTCGAAACGCTTTTGTTATGCATAAGCGGAAGTAGATAAACACTGCTTCAGTCGATCTCCGGTAAGCTTGTGTGTTCAGTACTTGATTTGTAAATCACCCCAGTATACTTATTCGTTCTAGACCTTTGGATGATTGAGTCTAGAAGTCGAAAGGCTGAAAATAATTGATTGTGTTCCTTGAAATTTTTTCCGAGAAGATCAATACACTGGCTTCAAGAAGGAATACTAGGGCGAATCCTGACCCTGATCCACCAACAATATTCGAAAATCTGAATCTGATTCCAAGGACCCTTAGAAAACAAGGGAGCCAAGAGAGTTCTGAAAGAGAAATCCAATTGAGTTTTGAGAGTTCCAGAGTGCTTACCCGATCTGCATCCTGTCCTGTCAAAATCATATATGTTGATGAAATCCCCTTTGATGCACGGTTTGAAACATCCTTGTTTGTGAATTTTTCCGAAACTGAATTGTCAAGATTAGTTCCAGATCCATTGTTTACTGAAGATTTGCAATATAGATTTGTCTCACAGTACTTGGATAGACAGCCGCAAAGTTCTATTGAGGATACTAACACTTTTGAATTTACTGAATCTGCTTCACAAGTTCTTGACCCATCTGAAATTGCATCAAGTTCACGGATCCCTACTGAGCCTCCCTTTATCCCTACCATTCCGGTTCAGCCTGAGTTTTCTGATCAGCAATCAATAGTAATTTCTCCGTTTCCATTGAATACATCTCGTAGACCTACTGCTCCTACTCCTCCTGTATCTCCTCGACAACAGATTGTCTTCAATCCACCAAGAGCTATGGTTGCTCGTTTTGCACCTCTTGTTTTACCCCAGCAGTTGAATGATATGCCCGCAGACTATCAGAGCAAGATCCCGACATTTGATGGCACTCCACAGAGTCTTCCTGCACAACAACATGTAGACAATATGGCAGATTTCTTTGATCGTTTCGAGATTGATGAAGAAAATGTGACTATGAGGCTTTTTGTGCAAACCTTTGGAGGAGAGGTAAGGAAATGGTTTAGAGCCTTGCCGCAAAGAAGCATCGATACATTGGAAGAACTTCAGAGGTAGTTTTTAGATCGATGGGAGATGAAAAAGGATCCGTTGCAGATTACTTCAGAATATACAAACCTCAAACGTAATCCTGGTGAGTCTGTTCAGGATTATATCATTAGATTCAATACAATGTATAATGCTATTCCAGATGACTTGAGACCGTCCAAAAAATCTTCTCTCCTTAAATTCCCGGATGGCTTTGATCCGGAGATGGCTTATTCCCTTCGTGATAGAGATCCACCTACTTTAGAAGATATGCAGAAGGTCGTTGTTAGTGTTGAGGCAAATCTGAATGATAAAAGAGCACGGTTGAAAGCAGAGAAAAGAGTGACAATAAAGGAAGAGCCTTCCACATCTATATCAGAACAACACTTAGCTCGTGAGTTGGAAAAGGCTTTAAGAAGAATAAATCTTGACAAAGCAGAAACTCAGTTTCGAAATCCAAATTTCCGTGGCCAGCAGCAGCCACAGTTCCGAATTAAGCAACGTGAACAAAGAGCTCAAGAGCCAGCAGCCCAACAGCAGGTCAAGACTCCTCTTTTGCAGAATTTTGTGAGTCATGATTCCGATGATGATGATGATGTGTCAGGTGAGCAAAATCATTTCTTCACTCCGGATGATTTGCCTATTTATATTACTGAGGATGAGGAGTACGGTGAAAGTTCAGTTGTTCAGAAAGATGAGGATTTTATCCTAACAAATGATGCTGATTTAGAGGAAGAGTCAGATGAATACCAAAGAGGATATTTGAATGCATTGACTGCTCAGCAGAAACAATATTCATTGAGAAATCGAGATGTGCCTATAAATCCCATTCAGAAAAGAAAAGAAGCTTCAGCACCGAAGACAGATTCACCAATACCACAGAAAAGAGGAAAAGAGACAATTGACCTTGCAGCAAGTAAAGTATCATTAGCTGAGAAGGTAAATCAGTGAAACATAGTGAAAGACAAAGCTGAAAAAAAGGAAATTCCAGTTAAAGAGGTCGAGAAGGTTTCAGCATTTAGCTTGGAAAATGAAATTTCCAAACTGAAAATATCCATTCCTTTGACAGAGATTATGAAAAACAGCAGCTACCGTAGTCAAGTCACCAAAATTCTGAACTTTGATCCAATGATTGACATAGTAAATGTTGAGGATGATCAGCCGGAATTGATTTTTGGGCCTGCATTAAATGGTGAGTCTCCTGACAGTAATGTTCCTCCTTTTTACATCAGTTTGAGGTTACATGAATATATATTGCACAATGCTATGCTTGATTCGGGTGCTTCACACAATTTGATGCCAAAGGCAATCATGGAAAAGTTGGGATTAGACATTACAAGAGAGTATCATGATTTGTATTCATTCGATTCCAGCCGGGTAAAGTGTATAGGGCTCATCAAAGATTTGGTGGTAAGTTTAGATCAAATTCCAGCGAAGAATGTTTTGATGGATGTGGTGGTTGCTGACATTCCTCCACGTTTCGGGATGCTCCTTGCAAGATCTTGGGGGGCAAAGTTGAAAGGTACACTTCAATTATATTTCTCTTATGCTACAATTCCAGTCTTCGGTCAAATGAGAAAGTTGTATCGTGAGCAGAAGATGAAATACATGATAACTAGCAAAGAGAAGCCAGTCAATCATCCTGTGAATTATGTACATACTGATTTAGAGTCGTTTGTGTTGCTTGCTGATAGTTTTAATGATGTAGAAAGTCAATTAGTTCAGGCAGAAGACATACCAGAAATAAATGAGAATTTTAGAGAAGTTTTGCAAAAGAAAGAAGAGAAAAACAAGCTGTTTTGGAGCAATCAGCTGAAGACAATGGGCAGCAAACAGGAAAAACAGAGCCGACACAGTTTCAGCATTTAGAGGATGATGAAGATGGTCTTTGGACCATGGATTTTGACGGTGCAGTGGGCAGCGATGGTGCTGGGATTGGTGTGTGGATTCGAAGTCCATTTTCCGCTCCTGATAAAGTTCCGAGCAATGTGAGAGTGTGTTCTTACAAGCTTGCGTTCGATTGTTCTAATAATGAAGCGGAATACGAGGCTCTTATTGCTGGTCTTAAGATTCTCAAGAAGCTGAATGCGAAAAGGATTGCGGTATATGGTGATTCAGAATTAGTGATAAAGCAAGTTAAAGGTGAGTTTCAGGCTAAGCATCCTCGCATGAGGGCTTACCGAAATGCAGTTTTGGATATTTTGAAGTTATTTTCTGATCATACTTTGACATGTGTGCCCCGCATACAAAATGGTGTTGCTGATGGACTTGCTAAGGCAACAAGCAATCTTAAGATTCCAATGAATTCCAGCAACAAGTTTGAGATACATGTGAAACACCGGCCCACCGTTCCAGACAATCAGCGATGTTGGCAAGTTTTTGAGGATGATGAGGAGATTAGTGAATTTCTGCAGAATGAGGGTAAGTTTAAAGATACCTCCATAGATACAGAATTTGATGATGGTATTGATGACATACAGATAAATCAAATGAATGTGCTGCAACTGAAGGATAACATCATTCCTAAGGGATTGATTCCTTTGGAAGAGTTGTTTGATCAAGACGATGTAGCTCGTAAGCCTACATTGAGGCCAACAGAGAAGGGTGTCGAAGAGGTAAATATTGGGACAGCTGAGAATCCTAAGATGGTAAAATTGTCAAAGTCATTGTCACCAAAGGTAAGAGAAGAATATGTGAAATTGTTATCTTCATTTTCTGATGTGTTTGCGTGGGATTATTCAGATCTTAAAACATATGATACCAATATCATCCAGCATACTATTCCCATCAAACCAAATCAGAAGCCTTTTCGTCAAAAGTTGAGGAGGATCAATCCAAAGATGCTACCATCAATCGAAAAAGAGGTAAATAGGTTGTATAAGTCAGGAATCATTGTGCCTATTCGATTTTCAGATTGGATATCAAACTTGGTGCCCGTGAGAAAGAAGACAGGTGAGATCCGTTTATGTATTGACTTCAGAAATCTGAATAAGGTATCATTAAAGGATAATTATCCGCTGCCAAAGATGGATCACATATTGCAGCGAGTAGTGGGAGCATCAAGGATGTCACTACTCGACGGATACTCAGGTTATAATTAGATTTTAGTGCAGGAAGATGATCGTGACAAGATTGCGTTCACCACTCCTTGGGGAACATTTCATTACGCAAAGATGCCGTTCGGTTTAAAGAATGCAGGCGCTACCTTTCAGCGTGCAATGGACATGGCTTTTGCCAATGAGAAAGATGTGTTTTTGGTTGTTTACCTTGATGATCTAACTGTATTTTCTAATTCTGATGAGGAACACTTATATCATCTGAAAATTGTTTTCCAGAAGTGCAGAAAATATGGCATTTCGCCGAATCCAAAGAAGAGCCTTTTCGCCATGGATGAAGGAAAGCTCCTTGGCCACATCATCTCGAAAGATGGCATTCGAGTTGATCCTGCACGTGTTGAAGCCATACAGCAGATTGAACAGCCCCGGAACAAGAAAGAGATACAGTCATTTAATGGTAAAATGAATTTTCTGCGTCGTTTCATTCCCAATCTTGCGGAACACCTTAGAGAAATCACGAACATGCTGAAAAAGGACAGTCAGGTAAGATGGACAGAAGAGGCAGTAAAGTCATTTAATTTGGTAAAGATAGCTCTTTCTTCAGCCCCTATTTTAATCAGCCCCGATTACACACAAGACTTCATTTTATTTTCTTTCGCTTCTGAGCATACATTGGCAGCTGTTTTGATGCAAAAAAGGAATGGAGTTGAGAAGCCCATCGCTTTTTTCAGTCGGATCATAAGAGATGGAGCATTGAAGTATAATATCATTGAGAAACAAGCACTTGCACTTGTAAAGGCTTTGAAGGATTTCCGTGTGTACATATTGCATTCCCACATTACAGCATATGTTCCTAACGCAGCAGTTAAAGATGTTTTGGTACAGGCAGATCTAGAAGGAAGAAGAGGTAAGTGGATCGCTGCGTTGCTAGAGTATGATGTGGAAATTAAACCGACCAAGCTGATCAAAGGACAAGGACTCGCCAAGCTCATGGCTGAAACAAATCTGCATGCTTTAGACATAAATTTGATTGCTGCCATGTCTGATGAAGATGGGGAAAGTACGTCAGTTCAGGTATCCGATATTTTTGTTTCTTCTCCTTGGTATGCTGACATTTTATATGTGCTTCAGAATTTGTCTACACCGCCTGGTATGCCTCGAAATAAGAGTAGAACATTGAAGTTAAGAGCTGCTAAATTCTACATTTTGAATTCTGCATTGTATTGGAAAGACCCTGGAGGTATGTTGTTGAATTGTTTGGTAGAAGAGGAAGCTCAAAGAGTTTTGGAGGATTTTCACAAAGGTGACTGTGGAGGTCATTTGTTTTGGAAGACCACAGCGAATAAGATCCTAAGGGCAGGGTATTATTGGCCTTCTTTGTTTTCTGATGTGTTCAAGGTTGTGAAAAATTGTCATGAGTGTCAAATATTCGAAGGGAAGCAGAAACTACGGCCTTTACCTCTAAAACCAATCGAAGTTAATGCACCATTCCAGCAGTGGGGATTGGATTTTATCAGAGAAATCCACCCAGCATCTTCCGGACAGCATAGATGGATCTTGACAGCTACAGACTACTTCACGAAGTGGATTGAGGCGATTCCCACTCGACAGGCCACTGATGCGGTAATTATCTCTTTCCTTGAAAACAATATTCTGTCACGCTTTGGGTGTCCTAGTAAAATAATCACAGATAATGCAGCAACTTTTAAGTCTAAGAGGATGGTTGATTTTTGCTTTAAGTACAATATTACCTTGGGACATTCAACCGCATACCATCCGCAAGGAAATGGCTTGGCGGAATCTTCAAATAAATCCTTGGTGAATATCATTAAAAAATTGCTGGAAATCAACAAGAAGGCTTGGCACAAAAAATTGGTAAATGCATTATGGGCTGATAGGGTAAGTCAGAAAAAGTCTATTGGCATGTCTCCTTTCGAGTTGGTGTATGGGACGGATACAGTTTTTCCTACTTCACTTGCTATCCCGGTGGTCAAATTGCTTCAGGAGGCTGGAAGTGAAGAGGATCCTATGCAACGGAGGATTAATGAGATGATTCATTTACAGCAGACACGAGAGGAGGTGTTTCAAAATACTTTCAAGTTGCAGGAGCGCATTAAAAAGATCTACGACAGAAAGGCAAAATCAGATAAGTTTCAGCTGGATGAAGTAGTTTTGAAATGGGATGCTCGAAATGAAGATAAGGGAAAGCACGGCAAATTTGAGAATTTGTGGAAGGGACCGTTTAAGATTGCAGTGCATCGGGGGCAGAATGCATTTCTTCTCAAAGAAATGAATGGAGATGATTGCCCTGGTGGACCGATCAATGGTCGGTTGCTGAAGCGCTATTATTTCTGAGTACTTGCTGCTGATCTCATTGTCATTGTATATATCATTTTACTTTTGTTTCATTGCAAGTGTGCACTGATCTCTCATTTTCAGTCTGGGGCCCGGAGCGAAGGCTATAATTCTGGAAATAGAGGTTGGTTGGTTGGAGATTGTAAAGTTAAGTTTTATCATTCTTCTTGTTTAAAGTCATGTCAGTTTGAGTCTAGTCAGTTTTGGTCAAATTGCAGTCTATCGTTAGTCAAATCTGCAGTCAATAAAATTGTCCAAAGTTTGTCTTGTCAGTTGAAATAATGATTCCATCGCCCAATGGATGAGAGGCACTGTCTGACTCCCCCAAAGATCTGTCGTTCTTGGCATCTCCATGGAGCCACCATCCCCATTGGAGCCAATGTTAGAGTCGGCCCTTGCAGCCCTCCGTCAGTGATCATTTCGTCTTTTGCATATTCATTACTAGGTGTCTCGCTTGTTCCACTTCGTTGCATTTCACTAGGATCATGCCATGAACTGACGAAGGGGTCTGTCGTCCTATTTTTCCTCATGTTTATACCTGCAGCGCTATTTTAAAAAATTTTCTTCAAAAAATTATTCATAGTCATTGTCATTACATATATGGTCATTAAAAATGTCAATAAGTGTCCTAGGTCTTGGTGTCTAGGGTTTTTGAGTCATTTGTATACTTGTCATAAAGCCTGCAAGGTGAGGAAAGTTCTGCATTTGTGATTTTCATTTTATTATCATCAGCATTTTTTAAAAAAAAATTATTTCTAGTCCAAAACTCTGTTTTGGAACTAGAAATTTGTCATTATCATTTTGTAATAAATTGTAATTGTTCCGCCATGAAGACATTGTCAAAAGCAGACCCCTGGTCTCTTCTCTAGCCAAGATAGCCATATCCCTGCAAGAAGACAGCAAAACCATTAGTATCGACCTCAAAAAAGCCAAAGGAAGTTTGTATTTGAAAAGCCAAAAGTGAAATTACAAAAACATTTGTAATATGGGTTTGAATTAGATTTAAAATAAAATCTGATTGTGAAGATATTTGTGACATGTATAAAAGCCAAACAAGTTTCATTTGAACCAATTCATAGCTCCCAAATCGTGTTTGAAGATTGGAGGGCCGATTTCAGAGTTTTAAGTTGCGTGGGCAGTGTTGATTGGGCCGAGCGACCCACGTGGAGGCCAAGCGACCCACCTGGGCAGAGCGACCCACGCAGGTCAGTTCAGCAGTGTAAATTTACAAGGGGAGCGACCCACCTCGACCCACCTGGGCAGAGCGACCCACGCAGGTCAGTTCAGCAGTGTAAATTTACAAGGGGAGCGACCCACCTGGGCCGAGCGACCCACGCAGGAGCAGCGCGACCCACGCAGACACAGGGTTTCGAAATTTAGTTTGAGCGCCCAGTTTTGCTTGGAATCGACTCAACTTGCCTTCAAACAGGTTTTTATCAGTTGCTTGGTGTTTTTGAACGCACTTGTGGCATCATTGGTGGTTTCAAATGTTCAAATGGAGGAGTTAAAATCCCAGAGTCATAACATTATTGTTTTCAAGGTTTTAGGATGAAAATGAATGGTTGAAAGAATTTGTTTGCTATCTTAGGGCAGTGATACATCCAGCTTTACATATGATATCAATTTGCCCTCATGCCCATTATGCCACTGCAACCATTGCTATTATTATACCATGTTTAAACCTTTTGTGCCATGGTGACTGTGTTTGTAATGAGTCTCATTGCCCAATGTAAAATATGCTCATGACTTTGTTTCAAACTGCCCATTGAGGCCTTTGTGGTTATTACTCATAAACAAACACATGCTATTGATGCCATGCCCTCCCTTTGATTAGATGTGTTCAAACTTTTGAAAGTTGCCTGCTCTTATTTGGTCAAAATTTCACTTGCATTCAAAACAGAGATTGTGCCTTTTTCAATCCATTTAAAGCTGAGATTTTATCCATGATTTGATTCCTTGATGGTGCTTTGACGGTGGGAATATTGGTTGGGTGTTAAAACATACATCCTAATTTTGCTTTCACTGCATTCATATCAGTATACACATTGCCAAAAGTTTGATCAGAGATATGTCAGAGACAGAGTCAGAATATGAGCCAGGGTCAGGCAGTGATTCGGTGGCTGAAGGTAATGTGCCACGGGGTTCCCGCAGAGAAAATAGAAGTGGTGATCATCGCAGAGAGGAGCCTACTTCTTTGGCTCGGTTGCAGGCATGTCCATTAGCTATGGATTGTTTTCGATTCTTGTCATGTTTCATATTTTGTGAGATGGTTGCACAAACCCGGCCTCATCGTGAATTAGCACGTCTGTTTGTTCTTCATTTACGGGGTGATCGGGTAAGCCTTGCTGGGGTTGATTTCATTGTATCACCTTTGACTATTGCTCAAGCCACTGGTATACCGAACATAGTCGAGGAATGGAGCAAGGGTAAGCAGTTAGAGAAATTTCACTATGAGCCATACGTTAAAACTGGATATAGGGCTTACTTGAGCAGATTTTTTCCATTCAGATTCTTGAGAGATGAGTATGCACCGCTCATGAGGCTCATTATTCAGTATTTTAGTTGTGAGGGCAGGTATGCTCGTCTTTTCTCATACCATGTTCGTTTGTTGATGCACTTCACAAGGGTGCGTATGATGAATATTCCGTATTTCATACACCGCAACATAGAGAGGATGGTGACATTTGTGCAGAAGAAGACGAGCCCAGTGCAGCAGTACAGGAGTATATACCATTTCACTTTGATCAAAATCTTGGTGTTACATCAGTTGGCGGAGCAGGGCATCACTTGGGAGGATTTCATTTCCAGAGACTTTTTCAGAGTGCCACAACAGCCTCCCGAGGCAGTTCATGATGCAGGAGAGCCCTCACACCAGCCGGACATCCTTGAGGTTGAGCATATCATTACTCCTTTGGTTCAGACATATCAGCGAGGCCACAGGGCCTTATTTGCAGCGACACGGCGGTACTATCTCCACGTGAGGTGGAAGGGGTCCTGCCGACTTCATCGACACGACGAGTATTATCTCCACGTGATGTGGAAAGGGTCTCGCTTTCTTCTTCAGTGCAGGTACAGGTACAAGACAGGGGCAAGAGGCCCATGCATGATGAGGGCCCATCAGGAGGCCGGCACACCGATATGACAGTCATTGATGTTGATACGGGCTCTCCTAGCTCAAAGCTGAGGGAAGTCATCCAGGAGCAAAGAGCCGAGAATGACCAGCTGAAAGACCAATTGCAGAAGGCTCAGTGGGTGATTAATTATTTGGAGCAGCGCAACAAACAGCTCAAGGATGAGCTCACATTTTATGAGGTGTGCCAAATCCGTGAGGACAGGCAGTGGAATCGAAAGAGGCCCGGTGACATGACACCAGCTGACCGAGATACTGTACTCACGCGGGTAAATATACATCTGGAGAAGCTGTTGGCAAAGCCCAATCGAGACAAAGACATGCTTCGCCACATGAAAGGCCATTACTGGGCTCGCATGCATGTTTGCAAAGCGAGGATGAGGATCATGAAGAGGAGGTTGCGCAAGGCACTTCGACGGCGGAAAAGGCCTAATCCACTTTGGATTTTGGCCGAGGCTTCATTGAATGGGCAGGAAACATGATGGAGGACCTCCGCTCCGAATTTGGGCAAATTCGGAGAAAATTTTGTCATTTTCAAATTTTTGGTCTAAAAAACAGGTTTTGCAGCTACGTGGGTCGCGCGCTCATGCGCTCGCATTTTTTTTGAGACACTTGCTGGAGGATATTTTTACATTTTTGGATTTTTCATGGTTAATTATGCATCCTCTGAAGTCAACTTAGCATTTCAACTAAATCTGGATGGTCAAACAGCTCAAAAACACCATGAAAACCACCTTGCTGCCACCTTTTGCACCAGCAGGAAGTACCTCTGGGAGAATGAGGTTTTGGAGGGTCAAATCAACTCCAAATTCAGAAATTTCACTTGGGTTGGAAAGTAGACATCCAGGGCTTTCCAACGAGCTATCATGAGCTCAATTTGGATGCCGGGAAGTACCTCAAATTCAGCCTGGAACATGAGCGACCCACACAGTTCAGGAGCGACCCACCTAGAATTTTTCCTAAATTTTCAGCTGCCAGCTCAGTATTTCGCCTATTATGGACCAGTTTTTCTTGTGGATAGAATTTTTGGGTTTTTATGATGTAAATTCATGTTTGATATGTAACTTTGGCTTGTTTTTATCTCTTCTAGAAGATTCACTCTCAAATGAGTAAAAAATCATGTAATGGATCAGTTTCCACTCTTTTAGAGGCAAGTGGTTAGCTGCCTAGATTGTAGTTCTATGATTAGAATTGGCTGAAACTGATCCCTGAAGAGGGAATTCGACCCCTAGAGGTGGGGAAAGGTGTTAGAGTGCTCTATATATTGTAATTTCTCAATCATTTTCAGAGGTTGGAGAGGTTGGACTCTTGGGATACTTTTGATACTATTGTACATACTTTTCATATTTTGGCTAAGGAAAGATCAGGGGTTTTGCGGCACTTGTTGGGATCCTTGTGGTGTTTCTGTTCTTGATGATGTTTCTCCTTTGTTTACTGTAAGTTTCTTCATGTTTAATGTTGCCATCCTTTCATTATGCTTCTGAACTAAATTGAATGAGTGAAATAAGGTTGAATCCATTGTTTACAGTGCTTGGCCTTTGAATTCAGTTAGTTCTATATGTTTTCAGCTGTTTGGAGAGGATCCAAGCTCTTCTTTGCCCTCTTCAGCTCCTCGTCGGTCTAATCTATCCATAAATTCCAATTTAAGCATCGAAGATCATCACCTGGCCCAGAGCTTGAACTGCAAGGGGTCGACCTTATCCCGGACCCAGAAACTTGTTTTCCCGCTGCTCGGCGAAAACCCAAAAAACCCAAAAATCAAACATGCCTATCTCTTTACTAGCCTAAAATCAGTTCTTGTTGTAAGTCATCTAGCATCTTATTGCTTATTTTCTCGAGATTGACGGAGAGAGCCCTCTCCCCATCCTCGTGAGCCAGCTACGAGGGTGAGCGTGGTTTGATGTAGCCTTGAGTTTTACTTCATTTTCGGCTGAGGTAGATTTGAGTGCTAACATAGTGGCGATATGCGGAAAAATCTCAATGGTTTGCTTGTTGATGTTCTTTATTACGGTCTTAGACGGGTACGAAGTCACGCCAGGTAGCTTTCGAAACGCTTTTGTTATGCATAAGCGGAAGTAGATAAACCTTTACTTCGATCGATCTCCCGTGCGCTTGTGTTGATGCTTGATTTGTAATCACGGTATGTAATGGATTTCTAGACCTTTTGGATGATTGAGTCTAGAAGTCGAGAAACAAAAATAATTGATTGTGTTCCTTGAATTTTTTTTTTTTTTTCGAGAAAATCAATACACGCTTCGAAGGAATACTAGGGCGAATCCCGACCACTGATCACCAACAATATTTGAAAATCCGAATCGATTCCAAGGACCCTTAGAAAACAAGGGAGCCAAGAGAGTTCGAAAGAGAAAGCCAATTGAGTTTGAGAGTTCCGGAGTGCTTACCTCGTCTGCATCTTTGTCTGTCGAAATCATATATGTTGATGAAATCATGATGCACGGTTTGAAACATCCTTGTTTGTGAATTTTTCGAAAGCGGAATTGTCAAGATTAGTCCCGGATCCATTGTTTACTGAAGATTTGCAATATAGATTTGTTTCATAGTGCACAGATAGTGACTGCAAGTTCTATTGAGGATACTAACACTTTTGAATTCTTGAATGTTTGCTTCACAAGTTCTTGATCCATACGAGGGAGGCCATCGAGTTCACGGATCCCTCTTGAACCTCAACACCATCCCTACCATTAGGTTCAGTGAATATCCTTCATCATCTGCGACTTTTTGTTTGAAACTTCTGATTGTTGGGCAAATATTATAGCATGTGAATTCTCTGCACTTTTCTTGTTTACGCATCATCGTGGAGATCTATCCAATGTGTTTGGCATCCATTCCATTTGATTGGAAAACCTCTCAATATGTGGTTTTGAGTCATGTATAAAAGGTTGAAGCTTGCATTTTACCCTTATAGCAGGAGGTAACCCTAGGGATCATAATTCCATTGAAAAACTCTCTTGAAACGTACTGCGATAATTGTCTAGATATTTCTTTCTCGACCTCCCTGTTTCTTATGAAAGGGCCAATCTAGCTCTTGACTTAAAGCAATTGCTCTTTGATGCCATGAAGTTTATAGCATACGCATTTAAAACTTTTCTCAAACATTCCAATGCAAAAACCACGATGGTTAAAAATTTAGGTAACTTATATGGGGACAAATTTGTTCCAAATATTCTTAATTCTGTGTGTCTACGATATAAGTACCGGTCTCCTACTTTGCATTGTTCGAACGGCTATAATATTCTCTTCATTTCTTCACTCACTACAGGGTTGATAGGACTTGTAAATCAAATTCATGCATGTCTTTGATGAATAAGTACGAAAAATGTTTATAAAGCGAATTCATTTCCTTCCTTTACGAGCAAGGATATCCAAATATCACTAATAAATTTTGGCCCTCTACATTCATCTTTATGAGAAAACGATGGGAAAATACTCGGCTTGGAAAATTAGAAACAAAAGGAATATATAAGATGAATATACGAAAACTCCTTCATTTGGTAATGTGGTCAGGCGATGATGGATGCTATCGGCAATAAATGCAGCAAAATCAAAGGTCATGGCGGGGAGGGCGCGAGGAGACAATGTAGATAGAAAACTAATGATGGATGCATCGTAAATTCATCACTAAAGTATCTAGTATAAATGACAACATAGAAATCACTTGTGCGGCAACTTCAACAAATTTTGAAGTGGAATAAGAGGAGGATTAACCTTAAGGATTTCTACATATTCGAGCATGAAGTCTGAAAGGCGGAAATTTTTAGGAAAATGTCCCTAAACCAACGAATTGATGATTCAATAGACGAAGGTACTACTTTGGGATAAGGTTTCATGAAGCATCTCATTTATAGGTCTGTAGTAATGGAAAACAAAATCTCGCTATTAGCATTACAATGGCTCTACGATCGGGAACATAATATTGTTGACACACTCTGACGAGTCTTAGCGTTTGGATGAGTAATAGGAACCTACATATTTGGGCAAAGCTGGATTCCCAAATGAGTATGTCATCTTGATTTTTTATTAAGCATATCACTTAACACCGGTTATGAATTTCTAGTAAATTGAATTCCAATACAAGGTCGACAATCTTGTAATCTAAATCGATCGAAGGAATGTTTTTTTTTCTTCATATGAGATTGGGGGTTGAAGGGGATTCACGGTAGTAGCATTATTGGCGGTAATTACTGATTGGCTTATTGATTTGTGAAGATTCGGGCTTGGAAAACATGTTGTCTAACTTTAGCACCTTTGGGACTCCATTTTTGGGTATATTGCTTCTTTGTCATTTTTGGGGATAACTAAAGCGAATTATGCGTTTTCTATATTTAATTTGAAACGAGGGGTAATTGAGCGGACACAAGGACAATTCGGGAATGCAGCAAGGGTTTAGGATAGAAAACACGAGTTTCTAGATGTAGAAGGTTGAAAAGCGAGATTTTTTGACTTTATGTGTGTTTTAAACCCTTTTGAACGCGTAGAATTTGTCTTTCGATGGATTGGAATTGAGAAATTAGCTGGCGAGTTTTTTAGGCAAATGGCAATTTACGAGAAAAGGCGTGCGAGGGTTTGCTTTGTTTTGTCAAGGTTTGAGCGAGGAAGTGGAGATTCTATTCTACGTAGTTTAGTGGTCGATTTAATGGTTCAATTTGTGAAATTTGCTTGTCAAATTTTAGGAAAAGACTTTGATTTACGGGTGTTTTGACGAGTTGATAAGGTTTTGATGTCTTCGGCTTTATGTTGGATCCTTTGCGAAGTAGTAGAAGATTTCAAAGATCCTTCAAATGGTTTCTTGATCTAAATTCAGCTTTGGGGGAAGGCGGTCAACAACGGCTTGAAATTATTTAAACGGTAAGGCGGAAGTTTTTTAACCGGTCGAGGATACGAGATTACGCATAAACGATGACTTATCAAAGTTTAACCTTTGAAAATAAACCATTGTTTTTAGCATTAATGACAGATCTATTCAAAGGCGGGAGCGGGTTGGGTTTTTCGATTGCGAAAAACCACTAGTTGTTTTCACGCTGCATTTGGATGGTAAGTGGTTTTAACCAAAATGAACGCAATCGTATCAGGAAATGACACGTCGCATCGGGCGGTTTGGTAATACAACTTTTATCGCGCGAATTTTATCAAACAATGAATGATCAATTTCGGCACGCGATATTGAACGTGCATCGTTGGATTTGCTTTAATCAAGCGAATGGTCAGGATTAATTTAAAAGTAGCGGTGGAAAGTTGGGCGGGTTCCAGGGTGAATATATACAATGGCGCATTTAATATATAACAAAATATTTGTGAAATATATGATTATAACCAAAGTTTTAATTATATATGGAAATGTTTATATGTGCGGAGGTAATGGTTTTAATAGACTTATACATATGTATAGTCCAAAAGGGGTTTAATCGGGCAAATCTATATATATATATAAATTGAGTTTATATATATGGTAAATGGTGCGTGGGGAAGGTTAACTGGGGTTAGGCTATGTAAAGTATGGGTTTTATATAGCGGATTTAAATGCACAAGAAGGTGATATTTACAAAGGTATGGGGGTTCTAAAGTTTGGCTTAGATTAAACTTTAGAAAAACCTCGGGAAATTTTTATTTTTTTGATTTAAACATATGTAAAACATGTTTAAAGCTTTTATTAACTTTTTATTTTTATTATATAGTTAATTAAACCAAATAGGCTTAATAACTATAGGGGGGCGGGATATTTACATAGTGCTAGTTTAGCCAAAGTGGGTTTATTACGAGCGTTTATTTAAAACATGTGGGATAATAAACTTTGGCTAAAGATTTAAAATAGTGGGTTTTTAGGGGATATTTAGTTAAAGGGGAATTATATAAATATGAGAAGGTTATTTTATAGAGAATTAATAAAATAAGTAAAAAATTAATATGACAAAGGGGAAAGTGAATACTCAAAATACACAATTATAACTAAGGAAAGTGAAAATCAAAGCAAAGTTTTATTATCATAATTTTATCACTTTAACTTAGGATATAATGTCCTTTTGAGGGTTTTTATGCTTTATGAGATGTAGGCAGTTAATCAAATGGGGGATTTATGTATCAATAAGTAAAAATGAAGTCTTTACTTATGAAATTGCATGGTGATGAATGCATGAATGGTAGATGATGAAAATTTTGGGATTTAACATAGAAATTTAACACTTTCAACCAGCCAGTCATTGAGCCTTGGGTCCGGTCCCAACAGAAGTCAGAGAAATGCTCTGAGCCTCTTTGACTAAAATTTTAGAATGTCAAATAGCTACAGGGGAGGGGAAATTAGTGATTGTTGCCCAGTGACAAATATTTACAATGATTTTCCCACCTTCTTCTACCTACCCAATCTTTAATCTAACATTTTTCTTCCATTTGTGCAGGTGCATTTGAGCTAACAACCTTGAACATTTTATTCTTTTGAAAGCAGTAAAAACTATCTAATTCTACCTTATTTCATCAAAGGACCCATATTAAATTGTTGGGTTCCTTTTTACTCTATATCTATCTACTTAATTGTCAGGATTAAATTGTTTGACAACTCTTTATTCTCTATTTAAAACAAGTAAATTGAAACACGACAAGTCAAGATTAAGCAGTTCAACTCATCATGGATTATGGAATTTATTGACACTCTGCCATAATAAATTGTAAAAATTAAAAAGTAGTGGCATTTATAATTGCACACCTTCATGTTTTATTCATCTTCTTTATCTTTTTGGGGTATATCATTTTTTCTAAGTCCTTTGATTTTTGTTTTAGGACTTTTTACTCTCTTTTTGATATATATTTGTATTTTTTTCTTTTATTTTTACAAAATATGGGAAAACAACTTGCAGAAGGCAAAGTATGTACATATTTACAAGACTATCATAAGTCAATTCCAAATTATGAATCCTATATTTATAGGACCCTAACAACAGCTTCACATGGGGATGGCATTTCCTTGTGAAATGTCAAGAACTCTAAGATCAGTAGCCTTGAATTTTTAACCTTGATGATCCTATAACTGTCTTATGATTTTTGCAATAACTCATACTTATGATATCTTACTCTTAAAAGCTTAGGGCCTTCACTCTAGACTTCAACTTTTGAAAATAAAACATCCAATCCAATATACTCACTTGCAATGAATATTTACAATGATGTAAAAAAGGAATAAATCTGAAACTAGTTGTTAGTTAACTCAGAAGAATAGTAGTGTTTAAGCATCCTACCATTCACTAGTCCTTTTGGAATGTCTGTTCCATCCAAATTTCGGATACAAAATTCATTATTACCTCTGTACCCATAAATTTCATAAGGTCCCTTCCATAAAAAATCAAATTTTCCATGTTTTCCATTTTCCTCTCTCCTGAAATCCCACTTTAACACATTATCTCCTATGTAAAAATCATCCTCCTTAGTCCTTTTATCAAAAATATTTTTGATCTTATCATGAATTACTTGAGATTTCTCATATACTTCCTCCCTTTTCTGTTGTAAATGAAAGGTTTGATTTATTCTCCGTTGAATGTCATTAATCTCAACTTGTGATTCCTGAATAATCTTCATTACTGGAACTCCCAATGATGAAGGAAAAACTACATCCATTCCATAAACTATCTGGTAAGGTGAAGTACCAATTGAATTCTTGGTGGTAAGTCTATCTACCCATAGGGCATAGATCAGCTTTTTGTTCCAAGTCTTTTTTTTTTCTTGAAGTAATTTTTTGATGATGTTTACCAAGATTTTATTAGAGGATTATGCTAAGCCATTACCTTGAGGGTAATAAGTAGTAGAGTGGCCTAGTGTAATGTGATACTTGTGGCAAAAGGCAATCATTTTATTGGATTTAAATGCAACTTCATTATCAGTAATAATTTTGTGTGGGAATCCAAATCTAGATAAAAGATTGTTTTCAATAAAAGAGATTATGACTAAGTCTGTGGCTTGCCTAGTAGGAATGGCTTCTATCCACTTGGTAAAATAATCTGTGGCAGTCAAAATCCATTTATGTTGTCCGGAAGATGGGGGATGAATTTCTCCAATGAATTCTAAACCCCATTGTTGAAAAGGCATCTCAGTAGAAATAGGTTTGAGTGGTAAAGGTAACAACTTATTTTTCCCGTAAAAAATCTGACATTGGTGACAAGAGGTAACATATTTTTTGACATCAGCAAACAATGTTGGCCAGTAGAAACCAACTCTAAGAATTTTATCTGTTGTACTCTTCCAGTATAAGTGTCCTCCACACTCACCTGCATGAAATTCCTCAAGAATCTTGTCAGCTTCTGATTTCAGTAAACAATTTAGTAAAACCCCACTTTGTTCTTTCCAATAAAGCATTTTATCTAGAATACAATATCTCATTGCTTTAAGTTTGAAAAATCTAGCTTTAGTTGTAGTTAAACCAGGAGGAGCTTGTAAATGTGTGAGTACAAAGATAACATCAGAGTACCATGATGAGTCTAGAAAGGCCTCACGGATCAATGGAGTCGCCATCTCTTCTTGGTCATCAATTTGTGCAATGAAATTTATATCTAAGGCATTGAAGTTAGATTCAACCATTAATCTGGCTAACCCTTGTCCTTTTATGAGCTTAGTTGGTTTGATTTCAATATCATACTCAAGGATAGTGGCAATCCACTTTCCTTTTCTACCATCTGGTCCATCCTGTGTAAGAATATATTTGACTACAGAATTAGGAACATAGGCAATAATGTGAGAGTAAAGAATGTAAACTCTAAAATATTTTATGGCTTTAACCAAGGCTAAAGCTTGTTTTTCCATTATGTTGTATTTTAGAGTTTCATATCTAATTGTTTTACTAAAAAATGCTATAGGCTGTTCAAAACCTTGGTCATTTTTCTGCAAAAGAACTGCAACTATGGTATGTTCAGAGGCAAATGAAAAGATAATAAAATGGTCTTTTTTGAAGTCTAGGCTAATTAAGACTGGTATTTTGGTTAAAGCATGTTTTATAGATTCAAAATATTGTTTTTCCTCAACTGTCCATTTTAATACCGAGTCTTTTTTTAGCATGTTATTACGTTCCTTTATGATTTCAGCTAGATTAGAAATAAATCTTCTTAAAAAATTTATTTTGCCTAAAAATTCTTGTAACTCTTTGATGTTCCTAGGTGGGTGAATGTTTAGTATGGCTTCAATTCTTGTTGGATCTATCCTAATACCTTCCTTTGAAATTATGTGTCCTAATAATTTACCTTCTTCAAGTCCAAAAAGACTCTTTTTGGGATTTAAAGATATGCCATATTTCCTACATTTAATGAATACCTGTCTCAAGTGATCCAAATGTTCATTATCAGGTTTAGAAAACACAGTAATATCATCTAAGTAAATAACCAAAAATTCATGGATTTCTTTAGCAAAGGCTATATCCATAGCCATTTGAAAGGTAGCTCTAGCATTCATTAATTCAAAAGGCATTTTTACATACATGAAAGTGCCCCAAGGAGTAGTAAAGGTTGTCTTGGGTTGGTCTTCTTTCTGAATAAGTATATGGTTATAACCTGAGAAACCATCCAATAAAGAAATTCTTGAAGATCCAACTACTCTCTGCAAGATGTGATCCATCTTTGGCAAAGGGTAATTATCTTTCAAAGACACTTTATTGAGATTTCTGAAATCTACACATAATCTTATTTCTCCAGTTTTCTTCCTAGTAGGTACTAAGTTAGAAACCCAATCATAATATCTGATTGGTGCAATTATTTGGGCATCATACATTCGTTTGACTTCTTTCTCTATCAAAGGTAACAAGACAGGATTAATCCTTCTTAATTTTTGTCTAAAAGGCTTGTGGTCATCTTTTACAGGAATCTTATGTTGAATTCTATTTGTGTCATAAGCCTTTAAATCTTCATAACTCCATGCAAATACATCTTGATATTCTTTTAACAGATCAATGTATTTGACTTTTTCTTCTTGTGGTAAAGATTTAGACAACTTTATCATTTTAGGATGTAACTCTGTCCCTATATTGCACTCCTCAATATCAGATTTGACTGGTTCCATTTTAGGCTTTTTTGGCACATCATTGGAATCAAACAAGTCTTCTAAAGGATTTAAACCTTTAGGTAAAAGATTATCTTTCAATTCTAGCATGTCTATTTCTTCTTCAATTATTTCCTCTATGTCTACTTTTTCTAAGTTATCTATATCTGATTGAGTAAATACAGTTGGATTTTTATATTTATGTACATATACATTATTTATTTCACAATTAAAATCATCATCTACATTACATTCTGAATCTAAATTATCATCAGTGTTTATCTTACAGTTTTGGAATTCTTCCTTGTTGTTCAAAAAATTGAAAATCTGTTCATCTTCAGAGAAAATCTGCCAGTATTTAACATTGTCAGGAACAATGGGTCTGTATTTTACTTCAGCAGTATATCTATGTGTTGGTTGAAAAGGTAAATTACATGTGCTAGCAAAAGTTGTTAGGAAATGTGCTTACAAATTTTGATTTCTGGGAATAATAGCAAACTTAAACTCTAGTAAATCATCAACCAAGTCAATTGCTGCATCTCTATATCTGGCTAATCTAGGATTATGAACATAATATTCAGCGTTTATTTTCTTAATGACTAATTTTGAATCACCCATGATTAAAATTATTTTACCTCCTAAGTTTCTGATGATTTGGAGGCCTAAGACCAATGCTTCATACTCTGCCATGTTGTTGGTGCATTTAAAGTTGAGTCTAAAGGCATGTCCTTCTGAATTACTAGTTTCCATGTTGGTGATCCATACTCCAGCTCCTGCCCCTGTCTTGTTCACTGAGCCATCAACATATAAGTGCCAAAAGGCTTCATGACCAATATTATCATTGTTTGGTTTAGGTTTTCTGTCAATCAATTCAGTTTGGATATCATCATTATCAAAGTTGCATAAAATGAAAGAGTCAAGGTCAGTTGGGGTTTAATAGATGGGATAATTTATGGACCTTTCTGCATTACTGACCATGTATTTCATTAATGATTCTCTATATAATTTTTTGGGTTGTCCAAATACTGTGATAGTAGCAAAACTCATGTCTAGTTGTAGAGATCCCTGCAGCTTAGCTCCCCATGAGCGAGAAAGAAGCATACCATAATTTGGTGGGATTTCAGCTACTACAATATCCATGATCATACTTTTACCTGGGTATTGAACTAAATTGACACACAAATATTTTATCAATCCAATGCACTTAACTTTAGAGGAATCAAATGAGAACAAGTCTTTATATGGCCTAGTTATTTCTAGATTCAGAGTTTCCATAATAGCTTTTGGCATTAAGTTGTGGGAAGCTCCTGAGTCTAACATTGAATTGTGTAATATCTTATTGTGAATAGTAAGACTAATGTAAAAAGGAGGGATTTCTCCATCAACATGTGTACCATTTACATCAGGACCAAAAATTAAATCAGGCTGATCATCATTTAGATTAAATGAATCCTCAGCATTATTCATGTTTAAAGTTTCATTGATTGTTGATTTATACAAGTCATTCTTTACCAATTCTGTTAAAGGAATTGGTATTTTTAACTTGGATATTTCAGCTTGAATGTTGAATGCTGGTTGAGATTTACTAATCTGCAGAAGTTCATCTTTTGTGATTGTTAACTGAGTGGGTTTTTCTTGAGGTTCAGCAGTTTTACCTTTAGCTTGAGTTGTTCTTTTATCTTTTGTTTGAGTTTCTTCATTTCTGCTGTCTTTGATTATTTTTTCATGAACAATTTGAGTGGCAGCAGAGGCTTTGTCAGATCTGAAATTTTCAGCAGAAGATTTAGGATTTGATGATTTAGAGTCAGCTAGATTCTTCTTTGGATCATGAATTGTTGTTTTTGATGAATTAGTGGCTTTTGTAGTATTATCATTTTGGGCATCTTTGGAGGATTGAGCCACCTCATCAGTGATATCAACAATCTTTGGACTAGACTATTTTTTAGGACTGGGTAGGTTTGAATTTTTATTGTTTTCTCTTGGAATAATTTGCAAAATTTTTGTTTTAGGAGCCTCTACATTCTTTTATTTTTTATTTTTTTGAGTCGGAGCATTGTTTTTTGTAGAAGGCTCATTTTTTTCTTGCTCCTAAGGTTATACTGGCTATGAATTTCATTTATTGCGAAGTCATAACCTTGCTTATATTCAAAGGATTCACCAAATTCTACTTTGAGTTGTTGAAGCTCAAAGAGTTCTTGATCCTCCCGAGTGAGGAAAATTGTATTGCTTTCATCTATCCCCATCACTATATTGATGTCTTCCTCATCTTCAACATTGTTTTGAGAACTTTCAGCATAGTTCTCTTGAAATGGGGGCCTAACGTTTTGATCCGGGGAAGGTTCTTTACCTTTTCCAAGATTGTTGTTTTTTCTGTAGTTGGGATTTTTGATTTGGGGTTGGTTATCCGATTGCAGTTTTTTCTCAATGTTGTCTAATCTCTCAACTACTCTTTCTAAATTTTTAGCAAAAAGATCAAATTTACCATCTAAGTTTGAATTCTCTTCTTTGATTGTGACTCTCCTTTCATTCCTAAGTCCGGCTTTTTTGGCTAGGATATTAATTTCTACACCAACAACATCTAATTTCATCTATTCTAATGTTTCAGCATTTATTTCTCTTAATTGGTATACCATATCTGGATCAAATCCATCAAGAAATCTAAGAAGTATTGAATAGGGTGTAGGTTTAAGATCAACAAGGATGGCATTATAAACAATGTTATATCTAGTGCAGTAAATTTGAAAAGACTCATCGGGAGCTCTTTTTAAAGCATCAAACTCAGATAAAATTTGCGGGGATTCTTTTTCTTTTCCCATTTATTTACGAATGCTCTATGAAATGTAGCTAAATCTACTATACTACCAGCACCTAAATTTCTAAACCATGTTTTTACTTCTCCAATTAAACTTTGAGCAAACAACCTCATTCGGACATCAGATTCATCTATCTCATAAATTTCACAAAAATCATTCATTATGGTGACATGTTGTTCTGCAGTATATTGTGAAAAATTATCAAATAATGGGATATCCTTTTGGTAATTTTTGGGCATATCATGGAGGTTTTGGGGTAAAACTAGAGGGGCATATCTTGCAGCCATGATTTGAAGTTTTCCTAAACTAGGAGGTATAACAGTGACTATAGGAGCAGTGCTGGATATAGTAGCTGATGCGCTGAAAACTATATTTGAAGAACTTGGAAAAGATGTTGGTATATATTGGAACTGGATGGAAAAAATGTAGTGCTTATAAAACTGGTGGATGCAATGGATTGAGTGAATGATGGAAATAATATCCTAGGCTGCAAAGAAAACTCAGGAATAAATTGTTTTGTGGATGAACTTGCAGTGGCTTGAGAATATGATGAAAATATAATCCTAGGCTGTAAAGGCAACTCAGGACTAAAAGGTTTTGTGGGTGAACTGACAATGGAGTCTAAAAATGAAGTGGCAGCATATAGAGTTGAATCTGCTGCTAGAAATATTGTTGTGTGTAATTGAAAAACTAGAGGCTTAAAGTGAGATAAAAATTGAGCTAATTGAATAGCTTCATCAACATCTTTAATCCATGTAACATTAACCCTTTCTACTGGACTTTGAATTTCAGATTTGTCTGATTTTATTGATGCTGAAATTATTTTATGTTTCTCATTCACAAAAGAAGTAAAAACAAGATCTATGACAGTTTCCTTTAAATCAGTTTCAGATTTATTTCTAAATAATGAATTTTAAAACTTGAAATCAAAAATCAATATCAGATAAGCTCACCAATTCTTTGGGTAAGGAATTAGCTTTTCTCAAGGGCACTTTAGCTTCTAAACTATTAATTTGTTTTTTCTTTTTATTTTTTCCAATCTGTTCTGGGTTATCTACTATTAGGCAGACTTAGGATCTGGGTTAGACCTAGTATAGTAGGTTTTCCTAGAAGCCAGAATGAATATTTATGAATACACACAACCTTTAAAGTTAATCTTAAAGTAGAAAAGATAGATTTAAAAATCTTCCTTCAAGATTAAATTTAAAACTGGAGAGTGGTTAGTTCCCCAGTATGGTCTCCAGTATGTTATCACCCTAGTAATTTCTTAGGTAGTGGGATTTTGATTTATAGTTAAAGAAAACTAGGGGTAACCACAAACCTACTTTGGAAATTTAGGATCTAGCCTTATTAAATTTCAGAGAGGGCTCTCTCTTTCAGATTTAACTTTGTTTTGAAATGATATTTTAGGCTAGGTATAATTGGGCACTTGGTTTTTTGTTTGGAAAGTTTGGTGGGAAATACGATTACTTGGAGACAAATTAAAGAGGGATCTACTAGTCCATTGGGCTATGGAGTCAAGATGTAGCAAGAAAAACTGAAAGGAAAGGCCAAAAGGATGCTAATGTACTCAGGGCAAGGTAGATAACTCTTAGAGATTTGAATAGTTTGATTTGATGAGATGGCTTGCTTTCGGGATAAAGGGCAGTGAAGGATCCTTTGATCCGGAAAAAGAGGAAGGAGGCAGGGGTCAAACGAGACTGGGAGAAATTAAGAATTCCTAAGTCCGGAAATCAAAAGAAAACATTGAAATGATCATGTAGTTAAGACAGGGAGTTTTACACTTATCCTGAAACAATATTCCTAATTAATCATTTGGATTGAACAACATATATGAAATTGAATGAAACTTCAGAAGAGGAAACAATGACAGTAAGAAATCACTTTACTCATTATCTTATCGCATGAATCCTGAGTTATGAAGTCCAGTTGTCTATTGTCCAAACTGCTGCTATGAATCAACACATGAGCCTCCAAAGTACCAACAAAATTGTCTATAATAATCTCAACAACTTTATTCCACCCCAAACACTTCACAAACTGAATCATTTATACAAAAGCGTATTACAAAACATCGTAGAGAAATCTAGGAATAACTATAGGAAAATAAAATATCTTAACACACTAAGAGGGAAAGCTACTTAACAACTTAGCAAGTTGTCCTTTTATCTAGAAAAAATAGAACTAACATTATCTAATCAAAACAGTTTGTTGACTAGGTGTACATGCTTGCTAGCACATTTGGAAGATATTTGTTTGAAGATTTCTTGATTGATACTCTTTCACTTTATATCCTTTAACACTGCTTTTCTTCCTGATACTCTTTTACTCTGTTCATCTGTCACTTTACTGCTAGTAAAATGTAGAATTTACCATAGTAAAAACTAGCTGATTGTTTCTGCTCAGATACACTTTGACCCTATTACTTTGATCTGATACACTTTCAACTGCTATTTTTACCTCTGGACAGCTGTAAAATGAAATTTTCACTATGGTAAAAAATTGTCCCATCATTTCTCTGTCTTGCTTGAATTTTCCTTTTACTCTTTTACTATTGTAAAGATTCATATCAGCAGTAAAAATCCAAAATCAAATAAACTGTTTTTTATTATTTTCTTCTTAACTTCACTGTTTTACCTGTACTTTTTCTGTTGTTCTGCTCCAATGTTGCTATAACAAATCTGTGAACTCCTGCCACTGCTGATCACTTGATATTTTCATACTTTTCAACTTCCGGTAAATTTCATCAGCATCAGTGTACTTTGAGAAACTTGGTTTGATAATGAAAATATGTTTAATTTCATTATGTAGAAAAAATAATTTTTCAAAGTACTCCAAGACAAGTTTACCAGTTGGGGAACCTTATGGAATATGCTTATTTATTTGTTCTTTGGCATGGGCTCTGATCTTCTTGTCATAATCTATTTGAACCATTAGCTTTTCATTAAAGCCATGAATGTCTGGGAGACCTGCTTGTCTCAATATTGTGTATTTTTTCAAAAACTTTGTTATTGACAAATTTATGGCCTCACACTTTTCCTTCAAATTGTTCATTATATTCCTTTTATTTAGGACCTTTTTTATTTGAAGAATAGTTTCAGTCCTATCTTGTATTTTAAATTCTTCAAGCTCCTCTCTGTTTTTACTGTTTAAAAATGTAATAAGCTTTAAAGCTTGACATCGTTTATTAGCAAGTTCTTCCTTTGTTTTCTGAATTTACACCTGTGCCACCTTAAGTAGATCTCTCTGCTCATATATGATTTGAATTGAAGGCCATTGTAGATGTGTGCCTTGAATTATGTTTGTCCAAAGATAGTTCTTGATGAAGGACACCTGTTCATTGAGATTTACTTGTTGTTGCAAGACCTTTACATGTTCATCAAGTCTATTTGCTCTTTGTTCATGTCCTTTTGATGTAATCATTGTATTCCTGTTTGATGATTCAAGAGTTTTAATGGTATTTTTCAAATTGATTATCTCATTATTTTTTAGGGACATCTCCTCCATGGCTTTTACTATATCTGATGCACCTGCTTGATGTACCTATGTGGTGGATGATCCTATGGCAGAAGTATCTATAGATTGCACTGACACTGCAGTTTCCAGTGGAAATTTTGGGGCTAAATGTGTTGCCAATGTGGAAGGGACAACTGTGATAACTATAGGAATAACAGTGGGAATAGATTGCACATCAGCTTCTTTTACTATTTCTTTTTCTTTTATAAGGATGTCCATCTAATCTTCCATCTCTTTGACTTGGGCAGTCAGTTTTAGTATTAACTTGGCCATTTCATCTTTTTCAGTTTGTTCTTGGAGGATTTATTTTTCTTGAGGATGTTCCTTTTGAGGAAGTTTTAACTGTTTCCTCAAAGCAGTGATATCATCATTCTTTTGCTTTATCAAGGCTTGAGCAACCTGTATGTTTGATGGATCTACTCCTATCTGAAGGACTAGATCTTCTAAGGACTTAATCCTTAGTTCTTTTGCCTGTAAAGAGGCTTTGTCTAGCCTCATCTGGTCCTGCATATTAAAAATGGTGTTTTGAAATTGAGTAGCACTCCTGGTCTTATCCATTATTTTTGAATAGAGAATTTCAGATGTATGTCTATGAAATTCAATTTGATCTAGCTCATGGATATTCTCTGAATCAACTTCAAAGTTTGTTTTGTTGTAGTCTGAGATTGTCATTGGATTTGCAACCTTTGGCTGGAGGTAGGACATGATCATTTTATTAGTAGAATAATCGAAAGTTGTTAACAATATGTCCTTGTTACCTGGCTTTTCTTTGAGAAATTGAGAGTAAATTTCTCTTTTGATCTCTTCATTTTTCTCCTTAATTTGTTTGTACCTTAGATTGATATCTGAATCTTTTTTATCTGCTGTTTTAGAGGAAGAGGGAATTTAAATATTGGCCTGTTTTTCAATCATTTGTCTGTCATGCTCTTCTGTTGCAACCTGTCCTTTCTAAATTTCTGTTAAAATTTCAGTAACAATTACTGTGGCATCTTCTTTATTTACCTGTTGATCATCTGTATCATTTATTTTAATAGCATTTTCTTTTTCATCAGTGGTAATCTTAGCCCTTTTATTGTAAATCAGTTTGAATTTGTTATTAGAAATAGTTTCAGCTGAATATCCTTCATCATATCTGGCTCTTTTGTTTGAAACTTCTGATTGTTTGACAAATATTATAGCCTATGAATTCTCTGCCCTTTTCACTATTTTTGTATCATTAGTAGGATCTATCAATGTGTTTGGCATCCATTCCATTTGATTGGAAAACCTCTAAATATGTGGTTTTGAGTCATGTATAAAAGGTTGAAGCTTGCATTTTACCCTTATAGAACTGAGGTAACCCCGGGGATCATAATTCCATTGAAAACTCTCTTAAAACCGATACTCTGATAATTGTCTAGATATTTCTTTCTCAGCCTCCCTATTGTTTACTATGAAAGGGCCAATCTGGCTCTTCAACTTAAACTGAGTCTTTTTCTTTGATGCCATGAAGTTTATAGCATCTGCATTTAAAACTTGTCTCAAATATTCTAATGCAAAAACCCTGATGGTTAAAAATTTAGGTAACTTATATGGGGACAAATTTGTTCCAAATATTCTTAATTCTGTGTGTCTCTGATATAAGTACCAGTCTCCTACTTTGCAATATTCAGATAGCTGTAATATTCTCTTCATTTCTTCACTCACTCTGGGCTGTTCAGACTTGTAAATCAAATTCATGTGTGTCTTGATGAATAAGTCTGAAAAATGTTTATAACTAAATTCATTTCCTTCCTTTTTGAGCAAGGATGTCCAAAATATCACTGATAGAGGTTGGCCCTCTACATCCATCTTTTGCAAAGCAATGGGAAAATTCACAGCGTGGAAAAATAGAAACAAATGGAATAGATAAGATGAATATCTGAAAACTCCTTCATTTGGAAATGTGGTCAACTGATGATGGATGCTATCAGCAATAAAACTGGAAAAATCAAAGGTCATGGCAGGAGGCTGCCCAGGAGACAATGTAGATAGAAAACTAATGATGGATGCATCTGTAAATTCATCACTAAAGTATCCTGGTATAAATGACAACATATAAATCACTTTTCTAGCAACTTCAACAAATTTTGAAGTGGAATAAGGAGGATTAACCTTAGGAATTTCTACATATTCAGGCATGAAATTCTGAAAGACTAAAAACTTTTTAGGAAAATCCATCCCTAAGTATAACTAACTCAATGATTCGATAGACAAAGGTATTACTTTGGGATCAAGTTTTAACTGAAGCATCTCATTTATAGATTCTACCGTAATGGAAAACAAAATCTCGCTATTGGCATTCACAATGGATCTCTGATCAGGAACATAATACTGTTGACACACTCTGACAAGGTCTTGGGATGGATGAGTAATAGGAACTATATATTTGGGAAAATTGGATTCCCAAATAGTTATGTCATCTTGATTTTTATTCAAAAACTTATCATAACACTAGTTATCAATTTCTAGTAAATTGAATTCCAATACAGGGTCAGCAATCTTGTAATCTAAATTAGTCAAAGGAATGTTTTCTTCAGATGAGATTGGAGGTTGAAGGCAATTCACATTAGTAGCAGTATTGGCAGTAATTACTGGAGTTGGCTTATTGATTTTTGAAGATTCAGGCTTGGAAGGCTTGACTGTCATAACTTTAGCACCTTTAGGACCTCTAGTTTTGGGTGTATTCTTCTTCTTTGTCATTTTTGGGGATGACTAAGCAAGATTATACTATTTTCTATTGTTAATTTGAAACAGAGGGTAATTGAGCAGATCTGGGACAATTCTGGGAATCTGAACAAGGGTTTAGGATAGAAAACACGGGTTTTCTAGATGTAGAAGGTTGAAAAAAGGGATTTTTGACTCTGTGTATGTTTTTAAACCCTTTTGAATCTTGGAATTTGTCTTTCAATGGATTGGAATTGAGAAATTGGCTAAAAACTGAGTTTTTTAGGCAAATGGCAATTTCTGAGAAAAAATTGCGAGGGTTTGCCCTATTTTTTCAAGCTTTGGGCACTTAGGACTGGAAATTATATTCTATGTAGCTTAATTGTTCTGATTTAATGGTTCAATTTGTGAAATTTGCTAGTCAAATTTAGGAAAATACCTGATTTACAGGTGTTTTGACAGTCGATAGGGTTTCTGGTGGCTTCGGCTTTATGCTGGATCTTCGACACTACAGAGGGTAGCTTCAATGGTCTTTTTAGACATAATCACAGTGGTAAAGTTCAACTTTGGGGCTTGAAATTTGTCACCAGGGGCTTGAAATTATTTAAACAGTCGGGGCGGAAGTTTTTTAACTAGTTGGGGATACATATTACGCATAAACAATGACTTATCAAAGTTTAACCTTTGAAAATAAACCATTGTTTTAGCATTAATGACAGGTCTATTCAAAGGCGGGAGCGTGTTTTTTTTTATTGCGAAAAACCACTGGTTGTTTTCGCACTGCATTTGGATGGTAAGTGGTTTTAACCAAAATGAACGCAATCGTATCAGGAAATGACACGTCGCATTGGGCGGTTTGGAAATACAACTCGCACGACTTTTATCAAACAATGAACGATCAGTTTCGGCATGCAATATTGAACGCGCACTGTTGGATTTGATTTAATCAAGTGAATGGTCAGGATTAATTTAAAAGTAGTGGCGGAAAGTTGGGTGGGGTCCAGGGTGAATATATATGATGGCGCGTTTAATATATAACAAAATCTTTGTGAAATATATGATTATAACCAAAGTTTTAATTATATATGGAAATGTTTATATGCGTGGGGGTAATGGTTTTAATAGACTTATACATATGTATAGTCCAAAAGGGATTTTATCAGGAAAATCTATATATATAAAGTGAGTTTATATATATGGTAAATGGTGCGTGGGGTGGGTTAACTGGGGTTAGGCTATGTAAAGTATGGGTTTTATATAATGGATTTAAATGCACAGGAAGGTGATATTTACAAAGGTATGGGGGTTCTAAAGTTTGGCTCAGATTAAACTTTAGAAAAAGCTCGGGAAATTTTTATTTTTTTGATTTAAACATATGTAAAACATGTTTAAAGCTTTTGTTTTTTTTTTTTTTTATTATATAGTTAATTAAACCAAATAGGCTTAATAACTATAGGGGCGGGATATTTACATAGTGCTAGTTTAGCCAAAGGGGGTTTATTGTGGGCGTCTATTTAAAACATGTGGGATAATAAACTTTGGCTAAAGATTTAAAATAGTGGGGTTTTAGGGGATATTTAGTTAAAGGGGAATTATATAAATATGAGAAGGTTATTTTATAGGGAATTAATAAAATAAGTAAAAAATTAATATGACAAAGGGGAAAATGAATACTCAAAATACACAATTATAACTAAGGAAAGTGAAATCAAAGCAAAGCTTTATTATCATAATTTTATCACTTTAACTTAGGATATAATGTCCTTTTGAGGGTTTTTATGCTTTATGAGATGTAGGCAGTTAATCAAATGGGGGATTTGTGTATCATTAAGTAAAAATGGAGTCTTTACTTATGAAATTTCATGGTGATGAATGCATGAATGGTAGATGATGAAAATTTTGGGATTTAACATAGAAATTTAACACTTTCAATCAGCCAGTCATTGAGCCTTGGGTCCGGTCCCAATAGAAGTCAGAGAAATGCTCTGAGCCTCTTTGACTGAAAGTTTAGAATGTCAAATAGCTATAGGGGAGGGGGAATTAGTGATTGTTTCCCGGTGACAAATATTTACAATGATTTTCCCACCTTCTTCTACCTACCCAATCTTTAATCTAACATTTTTTCTTCCATTTGTGCAGGTGCATTTGAGCTAGCAACCTTGAACATTTTATTCTTTTGAAAGAAGTAAAAACTATATAATTCTACCTTATTTCATCCAAGGACTCAGATTAAACTGTTGGGTTCCTTTTTACTCTATATCTATCTACTGAATTGTCAGGATTAAACTGTTTGACAACTCTTTATTCTCTATCTAAAACAAGTAAATTGAAACATGACAAGTCAAGATTAAGTAGTTCAACTCATCATGGATTATGGAATTTATTGACACTCTTCCATAATCAATTGCAAAAATTAAAAAGTAGTGGCATTTAAAATTGCACACCTTTCATGTTTTATTCATCTTTTTTCTCTTTTTGGGGTATATCATTTTTTCTAAGTCCTTTGATTTTTATTTTAGGACTTTTTACCCTCTTTTTGATATATATTTTTATTTTTTCTTTTATTTTTACAAAATATGGGAAAACAACTTGCAGAAGGCAAAGTATGTACATATTTACAAGACTATCATAAGTCAATTCCAAATTATGAATCCTATATTTATAAGACCCTAACACATCCAACAAGTACTCTCGCCCAGAATTTAAGTAAAAACTTAGGGAGATAAGTTGAAAATACGAATTGAAAAAACAATTTTATTATTTTATTATTTTTTATTATTTTTAATTTTCTTTTTTCCCTCCAAAATGTGATGATTTAATCTAAGCTTATTTTATTATTTCCACTATTATTTTATAATTTCATTAGGAGGCCCATTTTAGACCTCAAAATTTCCCTAATGAGAAGAAGTCATTCACTATGCCCTAGGGAACCTTCGTGTACACCTGAATGCCTTTCGGCCTGATAAACGCCTGTGCCACATTCTAGCGTGCTATGGACATTGATTTCATAGGAGACCAGGATAAGTTTGTGGTGATATACCTGGACGACATCACCGTCTTCTCGAAGAGTGACGCTGAGCATATAGATCATCTTCGACGAACTTTTGATAAATCTTAAAGGTATGGTCTGTCTCTTAACTACCAAAAATCCATGTTTACCCTGGAAGAAGGAAATCTATTAGGGCATATAGTAACCAAAGAAGGGGTAAATATTGACCCGAAGTGGGTGGAGGTGATAAATTACATTTCCCTATCAAGAAACAAAAAGGAAGTACATGTATTCTTGGGAAGAATAAATTTCCTCAGAAAGTTCATCCCAAATTATGCCAAGATCGTCTGAAACATCACCGAAATGCTGAATAATAATAGTGAAGTGAAATGGACTCCTGAATCCAGGGATTCTTTCAATAGGATCAAGCAGGCCTTTACGGATTCTCTAGTGCTGGCAGGTCCAGTTAATGGAAATCCATTCATGATTTTTACTTTCGTCTCCCCTCACACAATAGCCGCAACACTGCTACAAAAAAATGATGAAGGGCATGAACAACCTATTGCATTCTTCAGCCAAGTCCTCCAAGATGCTGAAATAAAATATAACATTATGGAAAAGCAAGCATACGCTTTGGTTAAGTCACTTAAGGCATTTCGGGTGTACGTGTTATAGTCTATCATAACAACTTACGTACCCACTGCAGCAGTGAAGGATATTCTAGTGCAGGGTCACAATGAAGGGAAGAGGGGAAAATAAATAGCTAAGATTTAGGAGTATGAGATGGAGATAAAGCCTACCAAACTAATCAAAGGCCAAGGGCTAGCAAAAATTCTGTCTGAATCCAACTATCAGGCTCTGGGGATAAATCTGTCTATGACAGGAGGAGAAGCACAGGAGAATAGAGGTATACATCAGGGCATAGAATCTTCCACACAAAAGAAACATGTAAAGTACCTGCTATCCTTATGGTATAAAGATATGGTGGAATACATTTTAACCGTGAGGTGTCCCCCTAACTATGATAATATCAAGTATCACACTTTAAGGTTAAGATCTCAAAAGTATATTGTGGCAACTGGGCGACTGTATTGGAAGGACCCGACTGAGATTTTACTACTATGTCTAACAGAGCAGGAGGTTGTTAGAAATACTGATAGGGGGGGTGATTCAATATTCCTTTCAATTACAATTATTATCAGTGTTTGTACAATGATAGAAACAAACAAAAGGAACACAAATGCACATAGTTTTTAAGGTGGAAACCCTCGCCGAGACAAAAAACCACCTGAATGATTTTCTAATAATTATTTAATATTCAAATCCAAATGAAAATATAACTCCAACTTACTAGAATCTAGAAAATCATTCTTCTCCAGCTCCCACTAGATGGACGCTCCAACGCCCGAGATTCTTCAGTAGTCAACTGAACGGATGCCCCAACACCCAATGAGCTACAACTCACCCTAGCACCACCTTACCACCCTGATGTTTTCACAGGCTTGAACCTATTGGTGACTTCATGCACTAGCCTAGCACCACCCTACCACCCTATAGAAGAATAAAAGAAGAATGGTGTTGGGTATGTGGTATATTCTTTCCACAACTAGCCCCACGCGTTATACATTGCGCCGGGCGCAGCAGGAGGGTCACAAGGGAGGAGGCAGCCCCCACTATTGGGGTCCGGGGCAGCGCCCCGGAGAAAATTTTTTTGGTGTGTGGAGCCACTCATAGGCGGACCCAACCATGTTTTGTGCATAAGTTTGCACATGGTTTTGGGGTACGATGGTTTTCGTCCCCTGGTATTTTGTAGATCCGATCAAGGGAACTACGGTTATGTTCCAATCCAGGGTTAATGGATTGGGGTTTATGTATGCTTCGGCATGTATATATATGTGTTGTAACACTAAAAAGAATATAATGAAAAATCAAGCTGGTCGTCCCGATTTGGGATCCAGGGGAAAATCTCTGTGTTTATCTGTTTTATGTTTTATGCTCTTGCTATTGTTTATTTTCTGTTATAAGAATCGTGTGTAGATATTTCTGTTCAGGGTTAAAACCTACATTTGGTATCGAAGCTGTTTCGGCTTCAAGGGGACGCCTTTGTTGTTGAGGGTTTTTTGCTCGGGCCTGTGGTAGACCCTGTGCAGTGGGAGATCTGCGGGATCAATTCTTGCGGTGAAAGAAGATGGCGAGCGGCGGAAAGATAGAGATCGAGAAATTTAATGGTCAGAGTTTTGAGTTGTGGAAGCTCAAGATGGAGGATCTGCTGGTGGATAAAGATCAGTGGATCGCGGTAGATCCAGGTACTAAACCAACGGCAATGTCAGATGAAGACTGGAAGAAACTGGATCGAAAGGCTAAGAGCATAATACGGTTGTGTGTCTCAGATTCAGTATTGTTGAATGTATCTGGGGAAGCTACGGCGAAGACCTTGTGGGAAAAACTTGGGACTTTGTACCAATCTAAGTCTCTGGTGAATAAGTTGTTCCTGCGGAAAAAACTGTATAACCTGAGAATGAAGGATGGAGACTCGGTGACAGAGCATCTGAATGCCTTCAATACTGTGGTAAGTCAGCTGTCATCTGTTGATATTAAAATCTTAGATGAAGATAAGTGCATCGGTTTGTTGTGTTCTCTACCAGACTCGTGGGACAGTCTGGTTATTGCAATAGGTAGCAATACAACTACCTTGAATTTTGATGACATTGTCTTAGCCTTGTTGTCGGAGGAAATGAGACGGAGAAATATGGAGGGTCAGAATGGAGATGCCTTATCTGTACGAGGAAGGTCCCAGAACAGAAACAAGAATAAGGTTTCGAGTGGGAGATCTAAATCTAGAGGGAGATCTAAATCTCCTGGAAAGTTTGTAAAGGTGTGCTGGAAATGCGAAAAGGAAGGGCACTACAAAAAGGAATGCAGATCTAAAGCTCCTGAGAAAGGAAAGGGATCTGATGAAGGTCCGTCTGTAGAGGCAAAAACCACCTCGGATGAAGGTGGGGATGTGTATTTGGCTTCTTCTTCAAATACACATGTAGATCATGAGTCATGGTTGATTGACTCAGGTGCATCCTTTCACTTCACTCCCCATAGGGAGTGGTTCTGTGAGTATGAGAAATATGATGGTGATGTCTTCCTAGGGGGTGATAGGAAGGCCAAAATCATCGGACGTGGAAAGTTCAAGCTAAAGCTGCAAGGTGGAAGGATTAGAATACTTCCTGGTGTTCTGCATATTCTTGCATTGGCCAGAAATATGATTTCTGTAAGCAAGATGGATGATGCAGGTGTAAAAACAGTGTTCGAGAAAGATGCCTGCAAGATGGTTCGGGGAGCACTGGTATTAATGCGGGGAGTTCATACTGGAACTCTATACAAGCTACAAGGTAGCACTATTATTGATGGGTATAATAGTTATGTGGTTCCTGACAGTGGAGCGGAAAGCCTAGCTGTCTCTGGAGAAAAGACCATGTTATGGCATCAAAGGCTTGGACATATTGGAGAGAAGGGCCTTCGGATACTACATAAAAATGGTATGGTAGAAGGTATGTCTAATTGCTCTCTGGATTTTGATTTATATGAACATTGTGTATATGGGAAGCAGAATCGGGTGAGTTTTCCTTCTGGTGCTAAGAGGGTGAACAAGATATTAGAAATTGTGCACAGTGATGTGTTTGGACCTGTGTCAGTTCCATCACTGGGAAATTCTGTGTACTATGTTTCATTCATAGATGAATTCTCAAGGAATACATGGATATATTTCTTGAGGAAGAAATCTGAAGTCTTTGATAGATTTAAAGAATTTAAGGCTCTAGTGGAAAACCAGACAGAGAAGAAGATAAAGGCGCTAAGGACAGATAATGGTGGGGAGTTCTGCAAGAAGGAATTTGAAGAGTTCTATAAGAGGTGTGGTATAGCACAGTAGAAGAATACTCCATACACACCTCAGCAAAACAGAGTTGCAGAAATAATGAATAGAACGCTGATGGAAAAGGAAAGAAGCATGCTCAGTGGTACCGGGTTAGGACAAGAATTCTGGGTAGAGGCAGTGGAGACTGCATGTTACTTAGTTAATAGATCACCTTCATCAACGTTGGAGGATAAGACTTCACATGAGGTATGGACTGGTAAGAAACCCTCTCTTTCACATCTAAGGGTATTTGGATGTGATGTATATGTACATGTTCCAAAGGAGAAAAGTACCAAGTTGGATAATAAATCTGAAAGGTGCATCTTTATTGGGTATAAGGATGGTTTAAAGGGTTACAAGCTTTGGAACCCAGAAACAAGGAAGGTTGTGTACAACCGAGATGTGGTGTTTAGAGAAGTGAAAGATTTTGTTAAACATGAAGTCCTACCAAAGGAACCTGAGAAGATAGAGTTTGAGCTAAAGGAGGATGAATCAGAATCTACAACAGAAGAAGACTCAGAAGATGAAGAGCCACAAACTCCAGCTTTGAGAAGATCAGTTCGGGAAAGAAGGCAACCGGAAAGGTATAGTCCATCTGCTTTTTGTTTAGGTTTTTCCTTAACTATAACTGATGATGAACCCAGAACTGTCAGGGAGGCAGTAGATTCAGAGGATGGAAAACTCTGGAAGGAGGCCATGGTTGATGAAATGGCATCCTTGCACAAAAAAAATGCATGGGATCTGGTGGAGTTGCCGGCTGGAAGGAAGCCCATTGGGAGCAAATGGGTGTTTAAGAAGAAGATGAATGTAGAAGGCAAGCTGGAGAAATACAAAACTCGGTTGGTAGCGAAAGGTTATTCCCAGGTGCCGGGAATTGATTTTGGTGATATTTTTTCTCCTGTTGCCAAAGTTACTTCTATTAGATTACTTTTATCTGTTGCTGCTGCATTTGATTTTGAGATAGAATAGATGGATGTGAAGAAAAAATTTCTTCACGGGGATCTAGAAGAGGAGATCTACATGAAGCAACCTGAAGGCTTTATGGTGAAGGGTAAGAAAGAACTGGTATGCAGGTTGAAGAAGTCTCTGTATGGGTTAAAACAGTCACCAAGGATGTGGTATCAGAAATTTGATACCTATATATGGGGACTTGGCTTCACGAGAAGCAAGGAGGATCACTGTGTTTATTTTAAATTAATTGGTGACCGTGTTATTTATGTGGTCTTGTATGTGGATGATATGTTGTTGATTTAAAATGACAAAGAAATTATCCAAGATTTGAAGACCCAACTGTTCTCCAAATTCGACATGAAGGATCTTGGTGCTGCAAACTATATTTTGGGCATGAAAATTAAGAGAGATCGGGCAAAGAGGAAGCTCTGGTTAAACCAGAGGAAGTATGTCGAGACTATATTGCAGAGGTTCAATATGCAGGATAGTAAACCATTGAATGTTCCTATTCCTGTAGGTGTAAAGTTGTCTGCTGAATAGTGTCCCAAGACACGAGAAGAAGAGGAGGATATGTCCCGTGTTCCATATGCAAGTGCAGTGGGTAGTCTGATGTATGCAATGGTCTGTACTAAAACATACATTGCACATGCAGTGGGAGTATTGAGCAGGTTTATGTCAAACTCAGGGAAGGAGCATTTGATAGTAGTGAAGCGGGTTTTCAGATATTTACGTGGCACTAGTGATTATGGTTTGTGCTACCAAGGAAGACTAGGATTGGAAAGAATTTTGGACATTCGTGGTTTTGTTGATACAGAATGGGCTGGAGATCTAGACCAAAGAAGATCTACAAGTGGGTATTTTTTTAACCTATTTGGAGGCGTAGTCAGTTGGATGAGTAAAATACAGTCTGTAGTGGCTCTTTCAACTACAGAGGCAGAATACATAGCAGCCACTCATGCAAGAAAGGAAGCAGTTTGGTTGCAGAGATTGTGTTCAAGTATGGGGTTGGTACAGCAAGCTATAAGGATAGACTGTGATAGCCAAAGTTCAATTTTCTTGGCTTTGAACCCTGCTTACCATTCCAAGACAAAGCACATTGATGTTCAATATAACTTTGTTAGAGATATGGTTGAGGCTAAAAGGGTGTTGCTGGTAAAGGCGGACACTTTGAAGAATGTTGCAGATGCATTGACGAACTGTGAGCACTCAGAAGTTCTCTTGGTGTAGAGAAACAATGGGTGTTGAATAATTGGCCCAATGACTAAGCTCTCCTTTGGCCCCCTATGGAAATAAAACAACAAGTGGCAGAATGTTGGGTATGTGTTATATTCTTTCCACGACTAGCCCCACGCACTGTACATTGCGCTGGGTGCAGCAGGGTGGTCACAAGGGAGGAGGCAGCCCCCACTGTTGGGGTCCGTGGCAGTGCCTTGGCGAAATTTTTTTTGGTATACGGACCCACTCATAAGCGGACCCACCCATGTTTTGTGCATGCGTTTGCACATGGTTTTGGGGTACGATGGTTTTCGTCCCCTGGTATTTTGTAGATCCGATCAAGGGAACTACGGTTATGTTCTAATCCAAGGTTAATGGATTGGGGTTTATGTATGCTTCGACATGTATATATATGTGTTGTAACACTAAAAGGAATATAATGAAAAATGAAGTTGGTCGTCCGATTTGGGATCCAGGGGAAAATTTCTGTGTTTCTCTGTTTTATGTTTTATGCTCTCGCTATTGTTTATTTTCTGTTATAAGATTCGTGTGTAGATAATTTCTGTTCATGGTTAAAACCTAAAAATGGACTCCCGTACTAGGGAAATGTTCCACTTTACAATGATATAGAATGATGTAGAAGAATAAGACACACTAGACCATAACCCTAAATGTGACACAACCACCTAATGATTATCCTAGACCTCCCGACACTGCCTCTTCAACTCTTGGCAGATAGACACTTGTACAATTTTTACAATGTCTTAGTACAATGATACCTTTACAATGAATGTATGCAGTGCTGCCCACTTGAAGACTTCATGTGATGAACTTATTATTACTGTTCTGCACCTTGCTTTGCTTTGCATCCCTAGAAAGACTGGTCCTTTACAGCCCTTGACAACACATGATTTAGCTTTTTCTTGCCTTCTAGGAGATTGATATTGAATTTGGTGTATCTATGCTATTTTAGCTCCCCAATATGTTATTTTTAGTGTTGTAGTAGTCCTATGAGTCTTATTTCCAATGCCACAAGTCTGATCCAATTTGGATTATTCAAGGGAGAGTTATGCCCAATCTCTCACAATGACCTAATTATGGACTGGTTCAGTAGAGAGAAATTTCACGGTGTGCCACGTGTCATTGTTTCCTCATTCGACTCTGAAATTGATACAGAAAAAACTATATTTTGTGCATTATTTTCTACTTTTTACAGAATTCAAATCCGATACCCAGAGAGAGAGTTATGACAATTTTCCAAAGATCACTTCTTTGAGATGAAGTTTAGGAGCCTGCAAAAGCACTGACTTCCACAGATCATATCTCCGAAAATATTGCGTACCTTGATCTGAAATTTTTACAGGAGCTTCCTCAGGATTTCAGATTCGCCTCATACAAATTTCAGCTTCGTCTCATACAAATTTCAGCTTCCGAAATTTCGTAGAAACAAATTTAGAGCGCAAATTCCACGATGACCTGTTTCAGGTAGTGAAATCCTTACATAAGGAGGATATGAGGATCACAATTTATATAAATGCTTAGGTTGAGAGGGGCTTCAACAAGTGAATGTGGGAGGGATTTTAGCAGGTTAAAAATTATTAATTATTGACTTTTCAATGACCCATGCCACAACCCCATGGGGTTTTATCCCACTAACTGGGGTAACAAACTTCAAACATGAATATCTCTCAAACTGTGAAGAATTACATGGCGTGCAATATATCAACAAAAACATCTCGACAAGTAGAAGCCATCAAAAATATTCTTGACCCAGAATATAGTAATTTGGTAGGTCAAAATTCTCATGCAATATTGGGGTAGCCCTTGGTGCTGCTTGGGTTGACATCAATGACAACCACTGATAAAAAATCTCCCCCTTTTGCATTGATGGCAACACAAGTACTCCCCTTGCGATCATGACACGTATTCCTACAACATTCTCTACCCCTTTACATCAATGGAAAAGGGTAGCTCCTCCTGTCACACAATCATCCTGCGGACCTGTACACACTTCCACTCCCCCTTTATGTTATGAATAAGGAAAATATAATGAGAAATTGGGAGAATCCCAAGCTTCTGGAAAATATATTCCAATGCTTCATGAGTACTCTTACGATCATCAATGCTTGCTACCCAATCTGCATCTGTAAAGGCTTGTATAATGAGATTGTTACCCTTGGGATACCACAAGCCATATTCTGTTGTTCCCTTTAGATATCGGAGAATTATTTTGACGACAATAATATGTGATTCTTTTGGTGTTGCTTAGAATCTTGCTACTTATCCAACTGCTTGCATAACATCTGTCTGGGAGGCTATTACATATAGAATACTAACAATCATAGATCTGTACAACCTATGATCCATATCCTTAGATGAGTCATCTATGCTCAATTTGCAACCTGTTACCATCGGAGTAAGGACGGGTTTTCAATCTTCCATTTTTAATTTCTTGAGCATTTCCTTGATGTACTTATCTTGACATATAAATATTCATTTCTCTTGTTGAGATATTTGAAGCCCTAAGAAGTATGCCAACTCACCAAGTAAATACATCTCGAACTCACTTTGCATATTTGTAGCAAAGTTCTTACTTAGTCGATCATCATTTCTACCAAATATTATATCATCCTCTTTAGTTATTAGAAGTGCTTTAGTTGCTTCATCCAGAACATATATGTCGTTTGGAGCTTGACATGTTGTAGCCAAAATTTCACCTTTTCCTTGATCACACATTTTTCCAACACTGAGCATATTGTGATTCATGTTTTCAACCAATAGAACATTATTGGCTAGAGCATATTTACTTCCGAGAGTGACGGTACCTGATCCTATAACATTTGAAGATCCATCATTTCCAAAGGACATGGTTCCATCCTTCTTCTCTTTCCAAGATACAAATTTATTTCTATCTCCAGTCATATGCGTTGAGCAACTGCTATCAACATAACACACATCTCTTCTTTTTTTAGCCTTGAGAGCGAGAGCACAATTATCAATATTCTTCTTCGTCCATGTTCGTTCATTCTTTGGCTTCGAAGATCCTTCTAGAGGATTTTCAAGTCTGCAGTCTCTGGCCATGTGTCGAAAGTTCTGACATTTGTAACATTCCATATTATTTCTTAAATGTTCAAATCTATTTATGTTTCGTTGAGTCCTGGGAGGTTCATATTTGAAATATCTCCTGGAATTGTATTGGTTCCTAGGGTACATGTGACATTCTATAGATTTATGACCAAATTTTCCACATGAATAATAATAGCCATGAAAAATATGTTGGTACCTGGATGGAAATATTTGTCGAGGAATTGTCTTCCAAGGATGTTATTGCGCATGTTTTCCAATTAAGTCTACATGCATGTCAGATCTCATAGGTTCATTGCATTTTGTTGTAGAAGGTCCTACTTCTTCTTCTTTGTAACCGAGGCCAATTCTGTCGTTGTAAGATCGTTGATTTTTGATGAGTTCTTCCAATGCCCTTGAGCTATTGGTATAGTTTTGGACAATTTTTCCCTTCTTCACTTCCTTACGCAGTGAGACTACTTCGGTTTCTAATGCTTCCCTTTCTTGGTTGCTTTCTTCCAACTTCTTTTGAAGTGAATTTTCAATACACTTATGTTTTTCAACTTCAATTTTGAGAGCTTGAACTTGTTCTTCAAGAGTATTGGAATGGATCTTCTCATCCTTGAGCTCTTTTATAAGCTTGATTGCCTCCTTAGAAAATTATTCTATGGTCATCCCTTCTTCTTCGTTGTTTGATACCTCTTGTTTAATGTGCTTGGCCATAAACAATACTCTCTCACTGGCTTCTTCTTCACTGTCATTGTCTTCATCGGATGATGAGCTATATTCTTTAGAGAGAAAGTTCCTTTTAAATCCTTTATTTTTTCTTTTCTTGTTGAATTTCTTAAAGCCTTTCTTTTATTTTGAGTTGCCATCACTTTTGTTCGGACATTTTGCTGCAAAATGCCCAACCTCACCATAGCCAAAACATATCAATGGAAGTTTACCCTTTAATTTCCCCTTACCAATTTTTAGTTTTCTCGTAAAGTAAGCATATTATCCATTTGAAAGACCTTCTTTATCATCTTCCTTTTATTCACACTTGCAAGTGTAGGTCTGTGCCTTTGAAGGTTGTTTCTCCTTATTGGTTTTCTTAGATGCAGTGAACGCAGTTTCTAGATGCAAAGTACCCTCTTATTCATCAAGCCTTATTTCATATGCAATGAGAAATCCATTTAATTCCTCTTTGCTGATTTTGTCCATATTTGCACTATATTCTAAGACCGATACCTTTGGGTTGAATCTCCCTAGTAACGTTCTAAGACTATTTCATATAATAGTCTTCTCATCAACAAGATCTCCCAATCCATCCAGAGTGTTGGTTATTTCATCAATGTGTTGGAAGTATGCAGCAATGTTGTTATCTTCTTTCATTCTGAGTTGCTAAAATTTTTCTTTGTAGATTTGAAGCTTTGCTTCTTTGACACTTGAGTCACCTACATATATATTCTCAAGCTTGTCCCATATATTTTTGGTCATTTTACAACCCAAAACCTTATTATAAGAAGATTCAATAAGTCCACTGATAATAATATTCTTTTCTTTTGCATCATTTACCAAATTCTTCTTACCATGTTCATTCGCGGTTGAATCCATTTTTAACAGTGTCCCATACTTCATAACCTTGCACCAAGAGATATACCTCCATTATTCCTTTCCAGAGTGCATAATTATTTTCATTGAATAAAGGTATGCTCCGTGACCTCCTTCCAACTGTTAAACTGCTATTGAAGGAACCAAGCTCTGATACTAATTGTTGGAAATACTGAGAGGAGGGGTGAATCAGTATTCCTTTCAATTAGAGCATTAGTTAATCTTCAATTATTATTAGTGTTTGTCTAATGATAGCAGTAAACAAAAGGAACACAAATGCACACAGTTTTTAAGGTGGAAACCCTCTCTGGGACAAAAACCAGCTGAATGCTTTTCTAATAATTCTTTAATATTCAAATCCAATTGAAAATAAAGATCCAACTTCCTAGAATCTAGAAAAGCATTCTTCTCTAGCTCCGATTGGATGGATGCTCCAACGCCTGAGATTCTTCAGTAGTCAAATGAACAGATGCCCCAACATGTAATGAGATACAACTCACCCTAGAACCACCCTACCACCCTAAAGTTTTCACAGGCTTGAACCTATTGGTGACTTCATGCACCAGCCTAGCACCACCCTGCCACCCTATAGAAGAATAAAAGAAGAATGGACTCCCGCACCAGGGAAAATGGTCCACTTTACAATGATATAGAATGATGTAGAAGAAGAAGACACACTAGACCATAACCCCAACTATGAAACAACCACCTAATGATGATCCTAGAACTCCTAACACTGCCTCTTCAACTCTTGGCAGATAGACACTTGTACAATTTTTACAATGATGCATTTACAATGACTTAGTACAATGATACCTTTACAATGACTGTATGTAGTGCTTTCCACTTGAAGACTTCATGTGATGAACTTCTTGTTGTTGTTTTGAACCTTGATTTTTTCTCTTTTCATGCTACCCTCTACTGAACCTCGATTTTCTTTGCTGCCTTGGAAATTCTAGTCCTTTAGCCCTTGACAACACATGATCTAGCTTTTTCTTGCCTTCTAGGAGCTCGATATTGAATCTGGTGTATCTTTGTTATTTCAACTCTCCAATATGTGATTTTCAGTGCTGTAGTATTCCTCTAAGTATTCTTTCCAATGCCACAGGTTTGATCCAATTTGGATTCTTCAAGTGAGAGTTATGCCCAATCTCTCATTATGACCTAATTATGGACTGGTTCAGTAGAGCGAAATTGTACGGCGTGCCACGTGTCACTGTTTCTTCATTCGACTCTGAAATTGATACTACGAAAACTACAGTCTGTGACTATCTACCACTTTTTACATAATTCCAATCCGATACTCAGAGAGAGAGTTGTGACGATTTTTCCAAGGTCACTTCTTTGAGATGAAGTTTAGGAGCCTGCAAAAACATTGACTTCCATAGATCATATCTCCGAAAATATTGTGTACCTTGATCTGAATTTTCTACAGGAGCTTCCTCAGGATTTCGGCTTCGCATCATAAAAATTTCAGCTTCTGAAACGTCTTAGAAAAAATGTTAGAGTGAAAATTCCACGATGACATGTTTTAGGTAGCGAAATCCTTACATAAGGAGGATATGAGGATCACAATTTATATAAATCCTTAGGTTGAGAGGGGCTTCAACAAGTGAACGTGGTATGGATTTTAGGAGCTTAAAAATTATTAATTATTGACTTTTCAATGACCCATGCCACAACCCCATGGGGTTTTATCCCACTAACTGGGGTTACAAACTTCAAACACGAATATCTCTCAAACCATGAAGAATTACATGGTGTGCCATATATCAAAAAAAACATATAGACAAGTAGAAGCCATCAAAAATATTCTTGACCCAGAATATTGTAATTTGGAAGTTCAAAATTCACATGAAATATTGGGGTAGCCCCTAGTTCTTCTCGGGTTGACATCAATGACAACCACTGATCAACAGAGGTTGACGAAGTCATGACAGAGTTCCATAAAGGAATATGTGGTGGGCATTACAACTGGCGATCCACTGCTCACAAGATCCTAAGAGCAGGCTTATTTCAGCCCAAGCTATTTGGTGATGTACATGCTCGCATCCAGGCTTGTGAAAAGTGTCCGACATTCGCCGAAAAAAAAGGTTTGCACCTCTCCCATTGATCCCAGTTGTTGGCGAAAAATGAGGTCTCTGGGCAAGACCTAGGTTCAGGTTTGAGGCCACCAAGGTTTTTGCAGTAGTCTAGGACAACACTGGCATTTTCACCCTGCTCAACGGAGCAGGGAGTCTCACCCAAGGCGTGTCGTGACCTTAATAAGATTAGAGGCTAGATAATTGATGTTGAGGAAATATTACTAGCACAGATAATAACTATGAGCATACATAAGACATATATATTCTCAACTCCAAGAAGTAAGCTATCATTCATCAAGACATGTTCAGAGTACTAAATTAAAATTTAAACTAGGCATACATTCACCATAATCAAGTAAACATCAACTAGTTCATGATATACAACACAATAACAATCTGATTCCATTAACTTGTATAGAAAAAACATAAACATACTCCACAGAATCTATTACAATTTAGTTCAATACAAAAGGCTTCACACAGAGCTCTCCTAAGGCTCTACTTCCTATCAGCGTCTCGCTCTGAATGACTAGCTAACTAAAAAAATGACTACAGAGTAACTTCTTTCCTGCCTATTTTTTCTTGTCGACTGACACTGTCAGTCCTTGACTCTTTTGCGCTCGTCTGCTCCCTTGTGCTCTGCTAACTTCCATTTATTCTTTATCACTGGGAGTTCTATGGTTTGTTTCTTGTCTCCCATCACTGCCATTTGCACCATTCTCTGCCTATGCCCCACCACCTGTCTTATGGTTTTCCGCATCCGTGACAACTCCCTACCTACCTCGATTGCATTTCTCCACCTGTCTTTCAACTCTCCACAACTCCAAAATTGTTCTATAAACAAAAAACAAAGGCCCCAACACCATTCCATGTTAAAAAGCCCTTCAAACAATGGTGAATCGAATTTATAGGTGAGATTCACCCGGCTTCTAGCAACCAACATCGATGGATTCTCACTGCCACGGATTATTTCACTAAATGGGTTGAGGCCATGCCTGCAAGGAATGCCACAGATTTGGTGGTGATCAACTTCTTGGAGGAAAACATAAGAGCCAGGTTTGGATGCCCTACTAATATCATAACAAACAATGCCGAGGATTTCAATTCAGCTAGGTTCATGAAGTTCCGTCAGCATTATAATATCAATCTGGGGCACTCCACTGCATATTACCCACAGGGGAACGGGCTAGCGGAGTCATCTAACAAGACACTGGCGATGATCCTAAAAAATACCATCAACAAAACCAAAAGAACTAGGATCCCTAGCTCAAGTTTGCTCTTTAGGCGAATCGCATCACCACTAAAATATCCACAAGGAAGTCTCCTTATGAGCTGGTGTATGACAGAGTAGCAGTTTTCCCTATTCAGCTCACATTACTAGTGGCACGATTCTTACAAGAGAGTGAGGAAGGGCCAAACAAACTTATTAGAAGAATGAACCAATTGGTTGAACTAAATGAAACTCGGGAGTAGGTAAGCCTCAGACTAGAAGAGTACCAGGAAAAGATGAAAGGCTTATTTGGCCAAAGAGCTAAAGAAAAGGAAATCCAAGCAGGGTGTTTGGTGCTACGATGGGATGTCAGACGGTAAGACAAAAGGAAACATGGGAAGTTCGAACCCATTTGGTTTAATCCATTCAGGATGGCAGAGGTCAAAGGTAGCAACACCTTTGCGCTGGAGAATTTGGAAGGAGACATACTCAAGATTCCTGTCAATGGGTAGTTTCTCATGCCTTACTTCTAGCATTGATAGTGGGCTACAATGGCCCATTGGACATATCCTTGTATATACTCTATTTTTTATTGCTACATAAATTATTGTTTTTTTTTTGTTAAAGTTGCTTTAAAATGTTTCTAACGATGATCACAGTCACATTAAGAAGAACACAAGAAAGTGGTCTGTGAGTTCTCGACACACTCGAATGAGTGCATACTCCCTAATGGAGCCAATGTTGGCTTGTGTTTTTCGTGAACGGATAAGGAAACAAGAGGAGCTAAGAAAACAAAGAGAGGGAAGGGCTAAATTAAAGGCCAATCAGTTCAAGTGCGGGTCGAGCAAACACCCCGCAGTCAAAATAAGAAACAACTCTTACCATTCACCTTTTCGCATCAACAACCCCTCCACTCGTTGCAAATCGCAGATCGCATATCATACCATTTACCCTCCTTCGATCATACATAAACCTTACAATTTTTGATGTTCGGATGACCCCACCTCCGTCCTGCCACTTCACTCTCCGCTCACCGCACTCCGCACATCAAAAATCATAACATTTACTCTCTGCTTTTTATCACGAAACATTTCTTATTGGAATCTACAGGCGGGCCCCACCTCCGTCACGCCACGTCATCCTCTATTCTCCGCTCACCGCACATCGCACTTCGTAGATTATAACGTTTACCACCATTTCTCATAACAAAGAACCATTAGGGGAATTTTGAGGTCTAAAATGGGCCTCCTAAGGAAAATGTACAATTAAAATTCACTTTTTGAGAACCAATCACATTTTAGGGGATGGCATCATCCATAATGGTTGAGGTGGCATTGTTTGAGTTAAAGGTACTTACTTGTCACATTCTTAATGGTGGATAAAAACTCGTGGTTAATCTTGGTAGTGCTATAAGTACTTTTAAAGTCAAAGTAAAGTACTCATAATAAATGTCATTTCACACTTTTTGAATAAAAATATATTATTGTCATTTCATATTTCTTGAAAGAAACAATGCATATCCCTATACATTTATTATAGTATATTATAGTATATTATATTATTTTTATATAGTATATTAATTACATGTTATTATACAATTTAAATAATATAAATTTTAATTAACAGCATATAAAATAATTAAGAATTTATAAAGTTATATTTATATTTTATTTTAAGTTATTTAAGTACAAAGGACAAATGCATTAGTTGTTCAATGATAATGATTTTTTCTTGAAAAGTTCATTCTTATTTATAGTCGCATCAATACAATTTTTTTATTAATTTTATTTTGGTACAACTTTTGAATTGAATTTAACTATGGTTACATTGATTGTGGTGCAAAAAGTCAATTGAAAATTCATAAATATTATTTTATTGGTTTAGCTATTATTTTATTCTTTCCTTAGGAGGCCCATTTTAGACCTCAAAATTCCCTTAATGCTCCGACTGTGATCTGTGAGCGACCCCACCTCCATTCTTCCACGTCACCTTTCTGTCATCGCACACCGCACTTCACATTATTTTGTTCTTACTTCCCGTCCTGATCCCCGACGCTCCCGATTGCGATTTGTGATATGAATTTTGGCCCCACCTCCCTGCCACGTCATCAAAGCCCATCCATGGATTTTATCTTGCTCTTTTCAATATTAACCATCCCGCTAAAATTCCACCATCTCCCCTTCATGTCTGCTTCCTATCATACATCCGATGGCTCATGATCTGTTTCGCCCCCCGCCCCTCACCATCCGAAGGTTAACACCGGGGGGGGACGAAATGGTCGGTTTTGGAAACTGCCTCTGGTGCTACGTGTCAGCCTATAGTGATTTCACACACCCCATCCAATACCACAAACCGGACATGCCCACCTCCGAAATCCGGTCTCCGTTTTTACAAAGTCCTACACAACATGGGTTTTCGGGTGGAACAAGTGCAATTATGGTTTATTCAATCGCCCAAGAACTCCCTATCAAAGAGTGAGGAACGCACAACATGACTGGCCATTCTGTAATGGTTAATGGAAACTGTTAATCATTTCAGCCCCCATTAAGATTCTCGGCCAGTAACTCTACTTTAACATATTAAATCCCCTCTCATGGCCTAAGAAAATAATTTTCCCATATATCGTTCCTCGCCTTCAAAGTTAAATTTCATTGTAAAAAAAAGGCCGAAATATGAGAATATTGAAAGCCCGCCCTTTGGTCCGAGCCCCTTTAGTTTATTATTCACGTGACCCAGGCTGAGGACCGGACGCTAATCCTATAGGCGCTAAACTCATAAGGATATTGGGCTCAGCTATAACCGTTGATCTGTATAGATCAAACGGCATCCGCAGCACTCCACTATATCCGTGGCCCCCTCTATGCATCACCCAAATTGCATCTCGGCCGTTCATTCTCCCGCACATCTGACGGTCCGCAAACAGCCTGCCCTGGTGGTCCCCGTGCCCGCACCCATCGCAAAAACTGGTTGTATCCATCGCACCGCTTATCTAGGGCTGGCGGTATTTCTCAAAATGCAGCGATTCCATACAGCGCCTGCCACGCGTCCCGGTGTACATTTCTAATACCGCCCTCCATCGCGCATTAATGTTCGATCCAGGATGCGCAACAAAATTAACTTGAACCGTCAGATCTACAAGCCTTCATCTAACGGCCATCGCACTCTGAAGATGTGCGTCAATTAACTAAAGCTCCCGTACCCCCCTAGCCCACTTTTAATTACCCCTTAGCACAATTTAAGCCGTTAATCATGTTTTAAGATTCGACGTCCCAAATCGTTTGTTAATCTAACTGTTGCCCTGGCCCACCTCCACGTCATTCGTTCCACGTGTTCATCGCGTCCTTCCTCCACCATTCATATATTCTATTCATACGTTTTATTTTAACGTTTTATGTTATAAACCTCCGCCAGTTCATTTTTCACTGTTCCGTAGCATTTTTCACCGCCACCCTTCATACTTCCGCCATTTCACCATGCTGCGTCACTGCACAGTTGCCTCCATTGCATCGTCGTCCCCCATGCATTTGTTTTCTTCACAACTTTGTGGGCTTTTACAGCTTTATGGCAATGGAGAACTATCTTAATTTACAGCCTCCATTACAGAAGCTGAGTACAATCCAAAGGACTGTTTATCTGATGCAGAATTATGGAGCGAGCATCCGGGAAGATATGCCGATAAGACTTTCATTAAAGAAGCGGGATAAAAATCTGTCGAAACCTCTGGAGCAATTCAGAGCAAAGATTTTTGCAGATGGAGATATTAATTGAGCAGCAGTGAAGTATCAGTAAATTCAGCATTAAAGATCTTGGATTCGAATTCAAAGTTGGAAGACAGAGGGTACAAAGCACAAAAAACAATACCCTCCAGGTTTTACTTCAGCAGGATTTTCCTATCTGGAAGGACAGAATGTTTATTCGAATTTATCCCTGCACCATGTCCTTGAAGAAGATTTTCATCCTTAGCTCATTTATTTCGGGAAGCCGGCATAGAGTGCATACGGTACAACATAGTTACTCAGCAGCATAGGCGCGAATGTTTCCTCCATTTTGTTTAAATTAAACAAATTAAATGCTGGTCAACTACCTCTTTTACTAGACTTTTCGGTCTCTCAACTATAAAAACTATGAGGAAACTCATTGTAGGGGTTCCAGATTTTTATCAAAGAATTGTGAAGTGAAAGGATTTTTTTTATACATCTTGTAAAAGCTCTTGTATGAAGGCTCAGAGCCCGTAGGGTCTCAGTGAGGAGGATTTCTATCTGTATTAGAGGATTTTGGTCTTTGGTGTCCCGCAGTATGTAACTTCCTTTCATGTGTTTAATACAACATTTCATTTTATCCATCTTCTTGTATCATGTACTGGAATGCGAGTGGCTCACTGACTTTAGGTAAGGATTTATCCTAGTTGATACCCATATTTGGATCAGTCAAGCGCTTTAAATATTGCTCAGGCATGATATACTGTTTCATGTTCATTTCATCCATCTTTCTACTATATTAGCTGCTTTGGGAGGGTGCTTTTAAAACGCCATTGTCATGTATGGATTCTTAGATCGATAAGCCCATACATGGTTCTGTTGTGTATCTGGGTATCATACCAAAGATAACTAATATCTTCCTATATTTCTTTCACCGCATACACCTTATGATATTTGATTTCTGTGGCATATTATTTGAATCGGCCCTCTTTACAGTAAATTGTCTCTTAACCGTCTGATGCTTTTGTGTTGGAGCTTAGCATCTTGTCTCTACAACATTACTTTCCCTGTGGCAGTTTCTGTAAGTTATGGTCCCATTTAAATCAATTTCCTTGTTTACAAGAGATAGCAGGAGAGCCTTTGGATTGACACCCAAGATCTATTATATGCTCCTTGCTATGCTAAGATGTCCTAGGCACTGGTCTATGGCAACTCTAGGCTGCCTCTAGGAGCGACAACATCTGTCAACAACATATTTCTGGCGCTGTTGCCGGGGACGAATTTAAGAATATCAGTTTCCCTGGCCCTCGACAAATCATATTCACTCTCTAATCAGGTGAGCACAGAGTTGAAGAGTTGTATATCTCTCACCTTGGCGACTCCGCACTGTTGTTTATTTGATAAATCTATTTGTAGTTCTGGCTCCTCGAAAGCCACACCTGAGGTCAGAAAAGTCATAGCCAAAAGCACCTTCAGTATCTGACCCAGGAAAGACCAATTGACCCCGCTGGTAGAAGACTCTGAATTCGTTGAGAAGATGAAGTGATCACCTTTGCAGAAACATGGATCCAAACATGGATAGGGATACAAAGCTAAATGATTTGAATGATCAAATATATGAATTAAAGAGAATGTTTAATAAAGTGCTGAAGAGGTATATGGCTAATATGAATACAAATGATGATTATTTAGAACAGCCCACGCCTCTTCCAGAACAAGGACAAACTCAGGACCTAGATAACAAGCAAGACATGTATGATGTTTTGAAACCTAGGAGGATGAAGAGGAAAGCGATCAAGAATTGCCTGAATTCGCACCTATGTCTTGTATTATGCTGGTCAGAGAATATCACAGCCTAATAGCAAAGGTAAATAGGAAATGTTGCTTGGAGGAAACGAGAGACCACATAGAAGATGTAAAATCTGATGTGGAGGAAGAAATCACTCATGGGCCTTGCAGTCTAACCGAGTATCATCAGGTTCATGAGGACTGGCCTGAATCAGAAAGAGATCAAGAAACATCAGAAGATCCCCAAGACTCCCCTAAAAGCACAACTGAGGATATTTTGGAGGAGGTACAAGAAGACAGCCTACCTCCAAATCAACCAGTACGAGAAAAAGAAAGCTGCTGCTCTTCTGCACAAAGGAACACAAAACAATTATCTCCTTTGATGGAAGAAGAGGTTGACCAGATATTAAATCAGCAGCCTGCCTCATAAAGTTTCTATGGAACAACCACTCTTGCCCATTCATCTTATGAGTTTGATTGTACAGATCCAGAAGACTCCTCTGTGGATCAGGACGAAGAAGGACCTGCTGAGAATCCGACAGGTTTGATTGGTGACATTGCTTACGATTATGACTTTCCTAGTTATGATTTATTTGATGATGATTGTTTCCAGAGAGAAGCCAAGTCTGCAGAACCATCATCAGTAGACCCATGGGAGGAAAGCCAGAGCCAGCAATCTCAAAATAGTAATGAAACCAGTCAGCCTATCTATGATACGGATGGGGAGAGCTATGATAGTATAATAGGAGATGAAGATTCCTTGAATCCTCATTCTGCTTTACCACAGATCATCAGCGAGACTGGAAACCAGCAGCGTTCCTTTTCAGAAGATGAGGAGATAAGAAAAGAGGAAATTCCTGAGCAGATTGAAATTAAGGGACCTTCTCCTGAAAATGAAGAAGAGATGAAACATACCCCTGCTCAAGAATACATAGATCTTTTCATGGAGCTCAGCTCATCAGAGCAGAATATATCAGAGCTCCAAGAGGACAGCACTGTCATATATGATGAGTCATCCAGTTCAGAAAATGAAGAAAATGAAGGAGATTCTCTTCCTTAAGAGAGTCTTGTTCTTGATCCAGTGGAAGAAGAAGAAATCCTGGATGAAGCCTGCCTACCAGATATTCATAACCAGGTATCATTTCATGATCCTTACGATCATTTCCTGAACACATTTGAAAAAGGATGTAGGGTCTTTTTGAGCAGCATGTTGCAAACAGAAAGGAAGTTTTTCAAAGCTGCCATCATGGAACAAAAAGAAGAGATACCACTGCCTTTATAAATACAAGAAGAAGGTGATCAAGCTTTCAAGAGCCATATTGAAGATGCGGTGGAAAATGCAGAAATCAAAGCTGCCCAGGATGAAGATAGCCTACCAATCACAAAAGGCCTAAAAGAAGAGCTGGTACATCATGTGTTCATTGATCCTATGTCAGAATATATGGGGGCCCTGATTTGCTCAAATTCTCCAGCATTGATCTTTCGCCAGGGCCAGATTCATCAGGAGAGGCCACCATTGATGGTGACCACAGTTTTGAAGAACCACATGCAGAGCACCTTGTGGTTACCTCTGATAGGCAGTCAGTGCTCATACCCTTTTTTGCTACTTCTTGACTGGCTACATTGGCATTATTGTATCACCTAAAAGTGCAAGAGGTTTCCAAGTAAAGTAGGGTAGGTAGGAAAAGCTAAATAAAGCTCAGCCTGTGAGCACGTAGTTAGTTGTTTTAATTTCTTCAAAGTCCAGTGAGCCAGATAGTCTAATCCTGGCTTGGCTATTTCTAATTTCCGTTTTTCATCTTTGCTTAAATAAGGTGGGTGTTGCAATGAATTATCGAGTGAAGAGTGAAAAGTGCTGAGGAACAGAGTCTGCATAGAGGATGATCAAGAGGTCTACGAGGTTCTCGACACGTCCAGGTATGAACGTGTCGTCCCCATATGGAGCCGATGTTGATCATTTCAGCCCCCATTAAGATTCTTGGCCAGTAACTCTGCTTTAACATATTAAATCACCTCTCATGGCCTAAGAAAATCATTTTCCCATATATCGTTCCTCGCCTTCAAAATTAAATTGCATTGTAAAAAAAAGGTCGAAAAATGAGAGTATTGAAAGCCCGCCCTTTGGTCCGGGCCCCTTTAGTTTATTATCCATGTGACCCAGGCTCAGGACCAGGCGCTAATCCTATAGGCACTAAACTCATAAGGATATTGGGCTCAGCTATAACCGTTGATCTGTATAGATCAAACGGCATCCGCAGCACTCCACTGTATCCGTGGCCCCCTCTGTGCATCACCCAAATTGCATCTCGGCCGTTCATTCTCCCGTACATCCGACGGTCTGCAAACAGCCTGCCCTGGTGGTCCCCGCACCCGCACCCATCGCAAAAAACGGTTGTATCCATCGCACCGCTTATCTAGGGCTGGCGGTATTTCTCAAAATGCAGTGATTCCATACAGTGCCTGCCACGCATCCCAGTGTATGTTTCTAATACCGCCCTCCATCGTGCGTTAATGTTCGATCCAGGATGCGTAGCGAAATTAACTTGAACCATCAGATCTACAAGCCTTCATCTAACGGCCATCACACTCTGAAGATGTGCATCAATTAACTAAAGCTCCCGTACCCCCCTGGCCCACTTTTAATTACCCCTTAGCACAGTTTAAGCCATTAATCATGTTTTAAGATTCGACGTCCCAAATCGTTTGTTAATCCAGTTGTTGCCCTGGCCCACCTCCACGTCATTCATTCCACGTGTTCACCGCGTCCTTCCTCCACCATTCATATATTCTATTCATACGTTTTATTTTAACGTTTTATGTTATAAACCTCCGCCAGTTCATTTTTCACTGTTTCGCTGCATTTTTCACCGCCACCCCTCATACTTCCGCCATTTCACCATGCTGCGTCACTGCACAGTTGCCTCCATTGCATCGCCGTCCCCCATGCATTTTTTTTCTTCACAACTTTGTGGGCTTTTGCAGGTTTATGGCGATGGAGAACTATCTTAATTTACAGCCTCCATTACAGAAGCTGAGTGCAATCCAAAGGACCGTTTATCTGATGTAGAATTATGGAGCGAGCATCCAGGAAGATATGCCGATAAGACTTTCATTAAAGAAGCGGGATAAAAATCTGTCGAACCCTTTGGAGCCATTCAGAGCAAAGATTTTTGCAGATGGAGATATTAATTGAGCAGCAGTGAAGTATCAGTAAATTCAACATTAAAGATCTTGGATTCGAATTCAAAGTTGGAAGACAGAGGGTACAAAGCACAAAAAACAATACCCTCCAGGTTTTACTTCAGCAGGATTTTCCTATCTGGAAGGACAGAATGTTTATTCGAATTTATGCCTGCACCATGTCCTTGAAGAAGATTTTCATCCTTAGCTCATTTATTTTGGGAAGCCGGCATAGAGTGCATACAATACAGCATAGTTACTCAGCAGCATAGGCGTGAATGTTTCCGCCATTTTGTTTAAATTAAACAAATTAAATGTTGGTCACCTACCTCTTTTACTAGACTTTTCGGTCTCTCAACTATAAAAACTATGAGGAAAATCATTGTAGGGGTTCCAGATTTTTATCAAAGAATTGTGAAGTGAAAGGCTTTTTTTTATACATCTTGTAAAAGCTCTTGTGTGAAGGCTCAGAGCCTGTAGGGTCTCAGTGAGGAGGATTTCTATCTGTATTAGAGGATTCTGGTCTTTGGTGTCCCACATTATGTAACTTCCTTTCATGTGTTTAATACAACATTTCATTTTATCCATCTTCTTGTATCATGTACTGGAATGCGAGTGGCTCACTGACTTTAGGTAAGGATTTATCCTAGTTGATACCCATACTTGGATCAGTCAAGCGCTTTAAATATTGCTCAGGCATGATATACTGTTTCATGTTCATTTCATCCATCTTTCTACTATATTAGCTGCTTTGGGAGGGTGCTTTTAAAATGCCATTGTCATGTATGGATTCTTAGATCGATAAGCCCATACATGGTTCTGTTGTGTATCTGGGTTTCAGACCAAAGATAACTAATATCTTCCTATATTTCTTTCACCGCATACACCTTCTGATATTTGATTTCTGTGGCATATTATTTGAATCGGCCCTCTTTACAGTAAATTGTCTCTTAACTGTCTGATGCTTTTGTGTTGGAGCTTAGCATATTGTCTCTGCAACATTACTTTCCCTGTGGTAGTTTCTGTAAGTTCTGGTCCCATTTAAATCAATTTCCTTGTTTACAAGAGATAGCAGGAGAGCATTTGGATTGACACCCAAGCTCTATTATATGCTCCTTGCTATGCTAAGATGTCCTAGGCACTGTTCTATGGCAACTCTAGGCTGTCTCTAGGAGCGACAACATCTCTCTGGTGCCGTTGCCGGGGACGAATTTAAGAATATCAGTTTCCCTGGGCCTCGACAAATCATATTCACTCTCTAATCAGGTGAGCACAGAGTTGAAGATTTGTATATCTCTCACCTTGGCGACTCCACGCTGTTGTTTATTTGATAAATTTATTTGTAGTTTTGGCTCCTCGAAAGCCACACCTGAGGTCAGAAAAGTCACAGCCAAAAGCACCTTCAGTATCTGACCTAGGAAAGACCAAATGACTCCGCTGGTAGAAGACTCTGAACTGGTTGAGAAGATGTAGTGATCACCTTTGCAGAAACATGGATCCAAACATGGATAGGGATACAAAGCTAAATGCTTTGAATGATCAAATATATGAATTAAAGAGAATGTTTAATAAAGTGTTGAAGAGGTATATGGCTAATATGAATACAAATGATGATTATTTAGAACAGCCCACGCCTCTTCCAGAACAAGGACAAACTCAGGACCTAGATAACAAGCAAGACATGTATGATGTTTTGAAACCTATGGAGGATGAAGAGGAAAGCGATCAAGAATTGCCTGAATTCGCACCTATGTCTTGTATTATGCTGGTCAGAGAATATCACAGCCTAATAGCAAAGGTAAATAGGGAATGTTGCTTGGAGGGAACGAGAGACCACATAGAAGATGTAAAATCTGATGTGGAGGAAGAAATCACTCATGGGTCTTGCAGTCTAGCCGAGTATCATCAGGTTCATGAGGAATGGCCTGAATCAGAGAGAGATCAAGAAACATCAGAATATCCCCAAGACTCCCCTGCAAGCACAACTGAGGATATTCTGGAGGAGGTAGAAGAAGACAGCCTGCCTCCAAATCAACCAGTACAAGAAAAAGAAAGTTGTTGCTCTTCTGCACAAAGGAACACAAAACAATTATCTCCTTTGATGGAAGAAGAGGTTGACCAAATATTAAATTAGCAGCCTACCTCAGAAATTTTCTATGGAACACCCACTCTTGCCCATTCGTCTTATGAGTTTGATTGTACAAATCCAGAAGACTCCTTTGTGGATCAGGATGAAGAAGGACCTGCTGAGAATCCGACAGATTTGATTGGTGACATTGCTTACGATTATGACTTTCCTAGTTATGATTTATTTGATGATGATTATTTCCAGAGAGAAGCTGAGTCTACAGAACCATCATCAGTAGACCCATGGGAGGAAAGCTAGGGCCATCAATCTCAGAATAGTAATGAAACCAGTCAGCCTATCTATGATACAGATGGGGAGAGCTATGATAGTATAATAGCAGATGAAGATTCCTTGAATCCTCATTCTTCTTTACCACAGATCATCAGCGAGACTGGAAACCAGCAGCTTTCCTTTTCAGAAGATGAGGAGATAAGTAAAGAGGAAATTCCTGAGCAGATTGAAATTAAGGGGCCTTCTCCTGAAAATGAAGAAGAGATGAAACATACCCCTGCTCAAGAATACATAGATCTTTTCATGGAGCTCAGCTCATCAGAGCAGAATATATTAGAGCTCCAAGAGGACAACACTGTCATATATGATGAGTCATCCAGTTTGGAAAATGAAGAAAATGAAGGAGATTCTCTTCCTCAAGAGAGTCTTGTTCTTGATCCAGTGGAAGAAGAAGAAATCCTGGATGAAGCCTACCTACCAGATATTCATAACCAGGTATCATTTCATGATCCTTACGATCATTTCCTGAACACATTTGAAAAAGGATCTAGGGTCTTTTTAAGCAGCATGTTGCAAACAGAAAGGAAGTTTTTCAAAGTTTCCATCATGGAACAAAAAGAAGAGATACCACTGCCTTTAGAAATACAAGAAGAAGGTGATCAGGCTTTCAAGAGCCATATTGAAGATGCGGTGGAAAATGTAGAAATCAAACCTGCCCAGGATGAAGACAACCTACCAATCACTGAAGGCCTAAAAGAAGAGCTGGTACATCATGTGTTCATTGATCCTGTGGCAGAATATATGGGGGCCCTGATTTGCTCAAATTCTCTAGTATTGATCTTTCTCCAGGGCCAGATTCATCAGGAGAAGCCACCACTGATGGTGACCACAGTTTTGAAGAAACACATGCAGAGCACCCTGTGGTTACCTCTGATAGGCAGTCAGTGCTCATACCCTTTTTTGCTACTACTTGACTGGCTACATTGGCATTATTGTATCACCTAAAAGCGCAAGAGGTTTCCAAGTAAAGTAGGGTAGGTAGGAAAAGCTAAATAAAGCTCAGCCTATGAGCACATAGTTAGTTGTTTTAATTTCTTCAAAGTCCAGCGAGCCAGGCAGTCTAATCCTGGCTTGGCTATTTCTAGTTTCCGTTTTTCATCTTTGCTTAAATAACGTGGGTGTTGTAACGAATTATCGAGTGAAGAGTGAAAAGTGCTGAGGAACAGAGTCGGCATAGAGGATGATCAGAAGGTCTGCAAGGTTCTCGACACGTCCAGGTATGAACGTGCCGTCCCCAGATGGAGTCGATGTTGATCATTTCAGCCCCCATTAAGATTCTCGGCCAATAACTCTGCTTTAACATATTAAATCCCCTCTCATGGCCTAAGAAAATCATTTTCCCATATATCGTTCCTCGCCTTCAAAGTTAAATTGCATTGTAAAAAAAAGGCCGAAAAATGAGAATATTGAAAGCCCGCCCTTTGGTCCGAGCCCATTTAGTTTATTATCCACATGACCCAGGCTTAGGACTAGGCGCTAATCCTATAGGCGCTAAAATCATAAGGATATTGGGCTCAGCTATAACCGTTGATCTGTATAGATCAAACGGCATCCGCAGCACTCCACTGTATCTGTGGCCCCCTCTGTGCATCACCCAAATTGCATCTTGGCCGTTCATTCTCCTGCACATCCGACGATCCACAAACAGCCTGCCCTGGTGGTCCCTACGCCCGCACCCATCGCAAAAACCAGTTGTATCCATCGCACCGCTTATCTAGGGCTGGCGGTATTTCTCAAAATGCAGTGATTCCATACAGCGCCTACCACGCATCCCGGTGTACGTTTCTAATACCGCCCTCCATCGCGCGTTAATGTTCGATCCAGGATGCGCAGCAAAATTAACTTGAACCGTCAGATGTACAAGCCTTCATCTAACGGCCATCGTACTCTGAAGATGCGCGTCAATTAACTAAAGCTCCCATACCCCCCTAGCCCACTTTTAATTGCCCCTTAGCACAGTTTAAGTCGTTAATCATGTTTTAAGATTCGACATCCCAAATCGTTTGTTAATCCAGCTGTTTCCCTGGCCCACCTCCACGTCATTCGTTCCACATGTTCACCGCGTCCTTCCTCCACCATTCATATATTCTATTCATACGTTGTATTTTAACGTTTTATGTTATAAACCTCCGCCAGTTCATTTTTCACTGATCCGTTGCATTTTTCACCACCACCCCTCATAATTCCGCCATTTCACCATGCTGCGTCACTGCACAGTTGCCTCCATTGCATCGCCATCCCCCATGCATTTGTTTTCTTCACAACTTTGTGAGCTTTTGCAGCTTTATGGCGATGGAGAACTATCTTAATTTACTTCCTCCATTACAGAAGCTGAGTACAATCCAAAGGACCGTTTATCTGATGCAAAATTATGGAGCAAGCATCCGAGAAGATATGCCGATAAGACTTTCATTAAAGAAGCGGGATAAAAATCTGTCGAACCCTCTGGAGCCATTCAGAGCAAAGATTTTTGCAGATGGAGATATTAATTGAGCAGCAGTGAAGTATCAGTAAATTCAGCATTAAAGATATTGGATTTGAATTCAAAGTTGGAAGATAGAGGGTACAAAGCACAAAAAACAATACCCTCTAGGTTTTACTTCAGCAGGATTTTCCTATCTGGAAGGACAGAATGTTTATTTGAATTTATCCCTGCACCATGTCCTTGAAGAAGATTTTCATCCTCAGCTCATTTATTTCGGGAAGCCGGCATAGAGTGCATATAGTACAGCATAGTTACTCAGTAGCATAGGCGCGAATGTTTCCGCCCTTTTGTTTAAATTAAACAAATTAAATGCTGGTCACCTACCTCTTTTACTAGACTTTTCGGTCTCTCAACTATAAAAACTATGAGGAAACTCATTGTAGGGGTTCCATATTTTTATCAGAGAATTGTGCAGTGAAAGGCTTTTTTTTATACATCTTGTAAAAGCTCTTGTATGAAGGCTCAGAGCCCGTAGGGTCTCAGTGAGGAGGAGTTCTATCTGTATTAGAGGATTCTGGTCTTTGGTGTCCCACAGTATGTAACTTCCTTTCATGTGTTTAATACAACATTTCATTTTATCCATCTTCTTGTATCATGTACTAGAATGTGAGTGGCTCACTGACTTTAGGTAAGGATTTATCCTAGTTGATACCCATACTTGGATCAGTCAAGCGCTTTAAATATTGCTCAGGCATGATATACTGTTTCATGTTCATTTCATCCATCTTTCTGCTATATTAGCTACTTTGGGAGGGTGCTTTTAAAACGCCATTTTCATGTATGGATTCTTAGATCGATAAGCTCATACATGGTTCTGTTGTGTATCTGGGTATCAGACCAAAGATAACTAATATCTTCCTATATTTCTTTCACCACATACACCTTCTGATATTTTATTTCTGTGGCATATTATTTGAATCGGCCCTCTTTACAGTAAATTGTCTCTTAACTGTCTGATGCTTTTGTGTTGGAGCTTAGCATCTTGTCTCTGCAACATTACTTTCCCTGTGGTAGTTTCTATAAGTTCTGGTCCCATTTAAATCAATTTCCTTGTTTACAAGAGATAGCAAGAGAGCCTTTGGATTGACACCCAAGCTCTATTATATGCTCCTTGCTATGCTAAGATGTCCTAGGCACTGGTCTATGGCAACTCTAGGTTGTCTCTAGGAGCGACAACATCTGTCGACAACAGAAACCATGAGAACAAGGGAGTGGAGGCTTTCAACAGCAAGTGGAATCAAGTGATGGAAGTCAGACTGCCCACCTGTTCATGGCCATTCCTCGCTGCCCCATTTTGAAGATTCTGGAATTTGGCCTCTATGGCCAACTATGCAGTTTCTTTTTACTGTGTGATTATGATGTTTTGCTAGTGAAATCTCAAATTCACCCGATTATGTTTTGATTTTTTTATTACAGGAGTGATTTCTTCATGCACGCTCTATAAGTTAGTTAGGATACTTTTATTTTACATGTGTGGGTCGATTATGGGAATTTGATTCGATCGTAAACCCTCAGAGGAACTCTATATGTAGAGAGTTTAGAGATGAAACAAAGGTTCTGAATTTTGGAGAAATTTTGTTATAATTATGTATGACTGTGCTCTTTATGCTCTGAGACACATATTTGGGAGAGCTGTTTTGAATATAATCTGATATACAATTTTTTTTATTTGGATTCTAGATGGAGCAATGAGTAGCATGTATTTGTGTTCTTTTGTTTATCAGTAATCTCTTGTTTATGTATAATCATCTTTCATGTTCTGTTGCTTTGATGGTTCATGTAATGTAGTTGTCGGTGGTGTGCATTTTTATTCATGAATTCGTGTATGAATAATGCTCATGTGTTAAAATTGTTGCACCCCCTTAATTCAAACTCTACGAATCTCTGTTGTTGTTCATATATCATTCATATCCGCTTCCTCTGAGTTCATGGGAGACAGATTATTAAAACTTTTAAGCTTGTCTCTCATAGGTTCCTCCTTCTTCGTTCCTTCTAAACACCTCTGCACATTTTGAAAGCTTCTGCTCATTGTTTCACACTTGGCCCATTTGGAAAGCCACTGAGTTATACAGTCTCCTGAGCCCTCTCACAGTATAGGGTAACTCGCATGAACTAGACTCCAAATTCTTCATCATTTCTGAACCACCACAACCATTACTCTCTTAATCCATATTCTGTCAGAGGCACCCTGGAAATTTTCTATATTTAACCTCTGATTTTAAGATGTCCTAGGCATTGGTATTTTGCAACTCAAGTTTTTCTTTAGGAGCTACAACATGTCACATAGAACTCAAGATATAAGTTCCATATATCATAAATAATAAGGGCATATGTTTGAAAAAACTTTCCACATAATTCAAACAAGAAGGGTCGCACATGATCCATAAGTAGGCCACAAATATACATGGAAGAGGGTTGCATACGATGCAATAAACTAGGTTGTAGAACATGCCTCAGATAGCCACATTAGATGCCTCCTTTAATCTATAGATCGTGCCTCAGATATCCGCATTTGATGCCTCATATTAGGTCGATTAGAGCTCAAAGATAGACCGCATACAACCTCAAATATGGGTCGCAGAAGATCACCGAATGTTGGGTACATCCCAAATTGGTCCATTTTTGGTCAAAGACTTTACATTTTGAGGAGCGAAGTGCGCGATACCACGAAGTCATATCTACTATGCGGAGTCTAGGGGCTTTGGGGTGGGTCAAAGTACCTCATTTTGTAACAGGTTTTAGGCTTTTAGCTAATTGTTTTGTCTGACCCATGGTATATGCACCATGGTTTTGTAATGATGTAAAGATATATAAAGGGATGTAATTTCTGTCGAATTCATAAGATGCATAATTGATGAGCGCAAGTGATTGTATTTTATGTCTTTAATTTGTTTTGGGACTTAAGAGAAGGCTCTGCAGTTAAGTACGTGGAGACCTTAGAAGAGTCTGCAGCTTAGTGCACAGATCATTGACAACTGTGTGTGTAGGTCGAGAAGTTGAATGTACTGAACATATCCATATTAATAAAGAAAAATAATTTTTGGGCATATTCTATGTTTATATGTGTTATGTTGTTGTTTATATGTGTATGCAAAGTAATGATTGCAAGTATATGTTGTGATAGCACAATTTACATTGTTCTGTGATATGTTATTGTTAGATTGAATGTGACAAGGTAAATGGTTAAGACAGAAAACACAGTAGTTATAAGTATCCTATAATATTAAGTAAATACAGAAAAGAGAAGTGGAATCCACCTTGCGCAGTCCCTCAAGGCTATAGAAACCTAGTTTTGCAACCACCCATAGCCACCTCGGGTGAGACTGCGATCTGCTTGCAAGCCGTTTCCGAAAGGGCCAGTGTGTGTGGATTTTTTTGATGTGAATTCCAAACCGAATATGGGTCAAGCCCAAACCATCAAACACTGAATATGTTGCCAAAATGATGGAGGCCCGAAGCTTATATATAGTTTTTTTCATATGTGAAAGGCCACATCTATTGAGGCAAGCTAACTTTTCTGTTTTAAATGGCCGACATGTATTTTTGGAGGGAAATTCAAGTTCACTTTTAATAATATATATTACCACATGCCATTAATGATTTGTGGCCCAAGAAAATTGTCACATCAAGTAATAATGAGAGTATTGCAATACACAATAATAATAATTTCCTTTAACCAATTTAAATCCTCTATTCAATTTGAATTGCAATTTGGGGTGAGACGAGATTATTTTGGGGTAGATGGGTTCCTATGGGGAAATTCATCCCATAGTTTCCCCAATTTTCAAAAATTCTCTCTATAAAATCTACAAACAATCTCAACGTCACTTTGTCATGCAACACTCTAACCAACAACAATACATCAAGACACATTTACACATATATAAGGGAAACATACATTGTCATACACATGGTATCAATATATATTTACAACCTACACTCAACCATACAACTCAAACACAAAAAACAAAAACCATATAATTTTTTTGCTACAACAAATAATACATATAACCCCACAACAAAAAATAAAACATTAGATTCATAAGCTCTTCCTCAATTCGCTCCACACCATACACACATGTTCCTATGGATTTCACAATACAACCATGGAATTGTACTTTGATTTAGCTATGTCCTATCGCACCATCTCTTAGATTATGCACACAAACATGTTCACATCTTCATGCTCTGTCCAAGCGCACTCTATTCCCATAAATATCACACCTCTTTAGAAATATATGCTAAAACAACATATAAAAGTCTCTGAATTGTAGTTCATCACACTCAACCATTAATACAACAATTAAATTTTCTTCACTCACTCAAATCCCCTGACAATTACATGTTCCATGCTCATAATTTGTTTAGCTTTGATCATACACACTCAACCAATAAAACCCTACAGTATCTCACATAATGCACATTATCTCTCCATCAAACTATGTAACCTCAGCTTTTTCCATCGCTTTGATATTTAACCAACATTCCCAACAATCTTGCAAAAAAATACCACTCCAATCGATCACTTGCACCATTACTAATAATCAAACCATCCATACTCACATTCAAGGACCAAAACAAGTGTAACCGTTGAAGACTCAATGAAACGCTCAGATCACTAACTTACCTTAGGAAATTTCCTTGGTTTTTGCCCGTGGTATTTTTTAGCAAATATAGGAAAGTGTCATTGGCACTAAACTAGAACCCTGCAACAATATCCACACTCACACCATTGCATTCCTGCAACACTAAGGAATTTTCGCCTCGAACACGACGCTCCAATAACACTTAGAAAATTAAATTCTTTCTGCTCAAAACTTCTTCCTCCTACATCAAACCAACTTCAACCTCTTTTCCAAACACCTGCAGACTTCCAGAACCTCTAGCAACGTTTGTTAATCATTAGATCATCTTGCAAGCATTCCTTCAACTAATTAACATCAATGCCAAGCTCAATTGGCTCATCTGGTTGACATCAATGCCAACACCATGTTGTCAACATCTATTACATAATTATTACTATCAAGCATGCCTTATGCATTCCTGCTATTTCCATGTTGAGGTTTAAAATTGTGCATTTGATTAAATTTATTAGTTGCCTAGTGAAATGAAAATGCCTTTGTTCTCAGCCCCAATTAATCTCTCTCCACTTGAATATGTGCCAAGAATAGATCTAGATTACATGGTGCTTAAATATCATGTGTACTCATATTTATGCTAATAAATACCTTAAATATATGCTAAGAATATTTCTTAGTGTTTATAATTCATTCATTTAAAGATCAAAATAGATATGGATGTGGTTATTAGGGTTTATGAGAAAGCTCTATTCAAAGTAGATTGATAATGGAGTTTTTATTAATGCACTTTGCTCCAATATATTAGAACTCTCCATGCTCGACCTCAATATATTCCATGTGGTCATATTTATCATAAGAATAGATCTACCTAGATCACTCAATGCTTAGGATAACAAAATCCCTAGTAATTGTACTAAGAGAATCCATTTGAATTGATAAATTATGCTTTTGTTGAATTAAAATAGATATAGATACCACTATTAGTTTTTCTAAGAAATTTTTTCTTGTAAGAAATCGATAGGAATGGATTGGTTAGTCTCAAATATAATAATTATTATAATTAAATAATTAGATTCCGTGTAACAAATATGACTCTAATTTTTTTTAACATGATTTTATAAAGATTTCTATAATACAACATGCAACTTAATTTTAACAACACAACAATGGTGCATATGTGAATTTAATGAGATGCATATGACTTTATGTTTAGATATGGTGGTGTTGAAAATGATGGACATGTCACATAAATGAGATGATATAGTGAAAGAGACATTGCTAATGTGGCAATTTTACTAATACTTAGTGTTTGAATGAAGCTAAATTCAATTTCATAGTTTACTTGCTATCCATCTTTGAAATACGCATATTGAAGTCTTTGACTCTTCTTAGAAAATTGGAAAATTATGTATTAATTGATAGATATGACTAGATTGCACATTGAAATGGGTAAATTATTAACTTTTATAGTAAATGTAATTTTATTAATATTTAATGTCAAATTTCTCACTAAATTTGACAATTAACTTTCTATCTATATCTGAAAAATGTCTACTAAGTTTTGATTCTTTTACAAAATTAAAAAAGTCACCTTTAATTGGAATGAGTATTTGGAATAAGCAAGTTATTAGCTCATTCCCTCCAAAATATACTTATTAAATAAATACATTATTTCCGACCACATATTTGTAAAAAAAAGTCTCAAAACATTTTTAATAAATATTCTTTAATTGCCCAGCCAAAATGTACATGACAATTTAAAAAAAAGAATGATAACAACTATTTTCAAAAAAAAATAAAAAATTATATATTATTATAAACCAAATTCTCTAAACGAATATAAAAATATAAAAATAATGGCTCTTTCTGCTACAAATTTTCATCAAGTCATCAATGTTGTTTGTGATTCCACGTACTTTTTCTGCATAGTGTCCCTTGATGCCCTCGGTTTGACAATATATGTCTTGCCACCAAATACACAACGACAAAAGCGATGATTAGATGCTTTGTTTGGTATCCACGTAAAGGTGGTTCTACTTCTCTATCATATACTGAACTTTTCCTCTGCAAGAAGGCTAACTAAACAGAAACGCTGAGGGTATTACTGTGGCTCAAGAGGGAGTTTCTAGTTATATTTTCACCATGAATTTGGGAAATAGTGGAGTGGCTAATTGGAACGAGGATTCTCAGAAATTCGCTCAGACAAAACAAAAATCCTCTGTATGGGATTGCGAGAGCAGTCTCTACGACTCATTCGAATTACAATCCTTAATTTCTCTGCTCAACCAGGCACTCTCAGAGGTCTCGAGTTCGACTTCCGATCGCTACCCACGACCTGCTGCTCGATGCGTTCGTAGTTTCTCCACCCCAAGGACAGCCGGCCCCCGATTTGTCACAGATTCAATGCGCTGCAATATCCACCATACCGTCATGGCTGAAAAGGCTGAAAGCTGCTCAGATTTGAATAATGAAGGCATTTTATCTCGATCTGTAAAGAAGTTGTTGATGAGATTTTTTCACAAGAAAACTCTGCAACGCAGAGGTGGAGGGATCGAAACCGACGAGCTCAGTAAGTGTTATCAGGCCGAGGTACAGTCCAATCTCGTGCTTCGAAAATGTCGCTCTGAGCGAATGAGCTCTCAAGCGTTCGACGGACTTCGCAGGAAGAAATGATTTGAAAGGGAATTCGATCACTGTGTAAATACTGCCGTGCATATATATACAATGTGTATTCCATGCAATCATTCTATGGAAAGTAGTTTGTCACATGCATTTACAACAATTATGTGATGTGTGTGAGGGTTTCACCTGTGAAAAAGATCTTTGTGGTACTTCTTTAAGGGGTTTGATTCATGGCATATTGGTTTTTTTCTTTTTGTACTTTTCTTTAAGAGGCTTGTTTCAGGCATGTTGGTTATTTTTTTCAATGTGGAAATTTCAACTTTGTTTACATGGATTTTTTGATAAATGGTTTAGTAGCGTTTACGTGGGTCTTTTTGGGTTTATTGGAGATTAGAATTACTCTATATTATAAGAAACGGATGTATATTGGGCATTTTAAATTTAGTCTTTTTCCTTTTCTTTGTCTTTTGGTTTGATTTGAGCCAAAATTGCAAGGAACCAAGCTTGAGCGTTGGAATGTAGGTGCATTTTCATTATTTATGGATTTGGACATTTAACTAATAGTGAATGATCTATATTTATGAATGAATGACATGAAGTATATGTTTAAACAAAAAGAGATAATGAAACTGAATTTTAATTAATAAATAGAAAATATTGAAAATTGTATACATGTATAATGAAAGCAAACTAGCTTAGGCAATGGTAACTTATCTCTTAGAAGAGATTTGATGGCTACATGCCTTATGAATTGTGTTACAATAAGGCTTTGAGGCCTTTTTCAACATGAAGAAACAATGAGAAACCCTAAACCTCCAAAAACTTGATAAAAAATAGACAACAAGCAGACCAATAACACAGTAAATTGCAGCTACAACTCCTTAATTACCAAAGCAAAAAAAACTAAGAGTTGATGATCTCTACTTCTGGGTGATCCCTTCTATTTATAGCAAACATTAAGTCAGTTACATCAATAAAAAAATAGTTTTCTAGGCGGTGTTGCCCCTTCGCATTCGAATCAGTGTTGGCCTTTCCAATCTGAGGAGCTGAGGTGGTTTGATGAAGCGGTGGCGACAGTTCGGAGTTCGAAGAGGTATGGCGGTGAGGTGGTGTAGGTGGCGTTGATGGTGAAATAATTATGCTTACATTCTCCCTCTTAATTATTTCACAAAAAACAAAAGAACAAAACTTTGTTATTACATCAAAATGTCGTTACATCATACATACTCCTATGTTTTCCGTATGAGTTTCAAACAATTATTTTCCCAATGGTTTTGTAAATATGTCTGCAAACTGATCTTATGATATGCAAAACTCCATACATATTTCATTATTGCTTACTAATTCTCGAATGAAATGATACCTCGTATCAATATGTTTACTCTTCTTATGGAAAGCATGATTTTTTGATAATGCGATAGCAGATTTGTTATCATAGAAAATTTGAGTTGGTTCTTTATGTTCATGCAATAACTCAATCAAAATTCTTCTCATTCACATAGTTTGACATGTTGTTGTCATTGATGCAACATACTCTGCTTCATATGATGATATAGTCATAATGGATTTCTTCTTCGATGCCCATGAAACTGTACTAGAACCAAAACTGAACACATACCCATTTGTGCTCTTCCTGTCATCAATATTACCTGCAAAGTCACTATGTGTATATCTAATTAGTTTAAAAACTGAATCATATGTATACAGGATACCATAATTTCATGTTCCAACAACATATCTTAACATCCTTTTTCCAACTAGCAAATGGGTACTATTTGGAGACTCCATGAATCTCAAATTTAAACTTACGGCAAACATTATATCAGACCTTGTTGCAGTCAAATGCATAAGACTTCCAACCAATTTCTTGAACAAGTTTGAATTAATATCTGAACCCTTATCATTCTTACCGAGTTTTATACCAATTTTAATTGGGGTTACAACTGGCTTACAATTTTCCATCCCAGACCTTTTCAATATATCACTTGCATACTTAGATTGACAAATGAAAATACCATCTTCAAATTGAGTTACTTCAATACCAAGAAAAAAATTTCATTGGGCCTAAATGAGTCATATCAAAAAAAAATTCATGCTTGTCTTCAAATCATCTATTAAGAGACCTCCAAGGAAAATCAAATCATCAACATGCATGCACACAATCAAAATTTTGCCTTATTGACTTTTGTATACAAAGTTGGCTCACTTGGACTCCTGATGAATCCATTTTTATACAAATATTCATCAATTCTACTATACCACACTCGGGTTGTTTGTTTCAATCCATATAATGCTTTATTTAATGTGTAAACTTTATCTTCTTTACCATCAATTTCATAGCCGAGAGGTTGTTTCACATAAACCTCCTTTTCCAAAAAACCATTTAAAAATTCAAACTTAACATCCATCTGATATATTTTCCATATGTTTTGTGCAACAATAGCTAATACCATTCTTTTTGTGTCAAGTCTAGCTATAAGTGAAAAAGTTTCGTTATAATCATTACCAGGTTGCTGACTGAACTGCTGAGCTACAAGTCTTGCTTTATGTTTTTCAGTTTCACCTTCAAAATTCACTTTAGTTTTGTAAATCCATTTAACACCTATAGTAATTTTACCTTCAGGAAAATCTGCAAGTTCCCAAGTATTATTTCTTTCTATAGCATCAATTGCTTCATCCATAGCTTTTATCTAAACTTTTTCTTTCACAACTTCATCAAAATTTACTGGATCATATGCAAGTAATGAAAAATTCGAAACTTGATCTATTTCATCATTATGCTCATACAATTCTTTTAAACTTCTAGTTTTTTGAGCTTTAATTCTATCCTTTAATGTAGTCATTGTAGGATTAGATTCATTACTCACCTCCGACCTTGTTCTTTGTTGTCCACCATAACTTAATGGTTTTCCATGTTCCTGATTTCTCGTTCTACATTGTAATGGAATGAATCTTGGTGATTGGCTTGTTGAAGTGCTTGTAATAGGTGTATATGGAATCGACTATCCACCTTGTACTTCCTGTTCATATTCATTATCATATCCATGAGATAATACAGCTCCCTCTACAACAGATTTATCTATGCTTCCATCCCAAGCTTCTTCTTCCTTGAATTCAACATCTCTACTAATAATATATTTCTTGGTGATGGGATTATATATTTTATATGCTTTAAATTCTTCACTATATCCAATAAAGATAAATTTCTCACTTCTATCATCTAAATTATTTCTTAATTCTTTAGGAACATGTGCATAAGCAACACAACCAAAAATTCTTAAATGAGATATATGAAAACTCTTATCTTTCCATACTTCTTCAGGAACTCGGTCCTTCACGCTCTTCGTTGGACTTCTGTTAAGGATATAAACAACACAAGCTACTGCTTCTCCGCAATATTCATTTGGTAGATGTTTTTCCTTCAACATACTTTGTAATATCTCATTTCAGGGATATCTCTAAAACACAAGCAAACTCTAACCAGAGATGGACTGGGAGGGCGTTTACCAGATATTTCACCTCTAAGAAGAGGGTGAGATCTGGAGGCTACCTGGCCCTTTCCAGACTCTGTCTAAGAGTATGGGGAAAACACACCAAGTGGTATAGAAATGGAATGCTCAAAGATAGAAAAATAATAGTAGTGCAAGAATACAATAGCATATATAGAACATGTAACAACTACTCCAGAAATATAGAGAGAGAATGCTAAGCCATTTTATTATACTAAGAAATATAATGAAGTACAATAGGTGATCAGAGTGATGGCACCTATACTTTCTCAAGGCAAGTGAAGAAATACTCTCAGAATGACCAAGAAATGGCTGCTCTCTGAACTGCATCCCAGCTGCTGGAAAACTGTCGTGTAGCTGCTACTGCTGAAACAAGATGAGGATTTGGGGCTACTCCCCTCCTCAGAATGAGCTGAAACTCTGGAATCTGCCTCTTCTCACCAAACCCAGAAAAACCCAAAAGGCATTTCTGAAATGGCCGACCCCCGAAAATCACCCCCTTGAGGATCTACGCCATCCCCCAAGGCTCTGCGCTAAGGATAAATAGAAACCACCGAAATACTGCTCCGAACTCTGCCAAATTCCTCCAAATAGCAAGGGATGGCCCCTTACTCAATCTCACAGCTCGAAACCTCCAAAAAGAACCCAATTCAAAGCTCCTCTGAAATGGACTGCATCCTCCCTTTCAAGACTGCGCAGTCTCTGAATGCACTGCTCTGCCACAAAACCCAAACACCAATCCTCCTGCAAAATAATGATGGAACTACCTTACCCAGTAGTCACTCGAAGTCCCTCGGGGCTGAGGGTGAGATATCCGAATGGAGACACTTGGTGCATTAAACAATGCTGCAGACAAGCTAAACAGCCAGCGTGCTCAAGAAGTCGAAGTGACCAACTCAATATCATCAACAATGAATGATAAAAATGAGGAGGCTCTCCTCTCTATATAGTTTTAGCCTCTCTCAAACCCTAAGGCTCACCTCCTCCAACGTTGCCTCCCTTTGCCACGTGCTCCATCTTGGCTTACGCAGTCCCTCCATGTGGTCTACATGGGCCCCCTATCTACGTGGTCTCTTGGCCCCCTTGGCTCACTTAAGTTACAACGTGTGTCTACTAGGGGATGCACTTTTTATTTTTGAGTGAGTTATGTCCCCCCTCAACTCAATTTTATTTATATTTTAACTATAGAAGGCAAAATTAATCAAAATTAATATTTCCAATTAGCTATCGCTAATTGGGAATATTACAGTCTCCCCCAGAAAAATGTTGCTTGACCCCAAGCTACTGTAGTGATGGATGCTGCAAGATCTTCTCACTCTCCCAAGTGGCATCCTCATCCGGCAAATTCTTCCACCTCACTAAGAATTCCTGAACTGTCCTACTCCGCAACTGTCTCTCCCTGGTATCAATAATGGCCTCTGGCTGCAAAACCAAATGCCCCTCATCATCTATAGGTGGTAGCTCATTTGTCATTGTCACCTGCTACCCCAATGCCTTCTTCAGGCATGATACATAAAAAATGTTATGAATCTTGTTGCCTTGGGGCAGCTCCAACTCATAAGAAACCTGTCCAACCCTGCGTATCACCCTGTATGGCCCATAAAAACGGGGCTTGAGCTTCTCAGCTCCCTTCTGCTTCAGCGACGACTGTCGGTATGGCTGCAAACGTAGGTAGACCAAGTCTCCTACCTCAAACTGTCTCTCCACCCGCCCCTGTCGGCATACAACTTCTGTTGTTTCTACGTTGTAGCCATATTATCCTTGAGAGATTGGAGGATGTCCTGACTCTCTTGGATCCAATCTTTGGCTCTCAGAGCCTTGCTAGCACCAAACATCACATCAGAAAAATATAAATAATGGTATCCATACAAAGCATAGAACGAAGACACACTAATGGACATGTGATGTGTGTTGTTGTAGCAATACTCTCCCAGATGCAGCCACTTCAGCCATGCCCTTTGTTGCCCACTAACATAGTTACGCAAGTAGCCCTCCAGCCACTTGTTAACTATCTTTGTTTGCCCATCTGTTTGTGGGTGGTAGTTGGTGCTCGGTGTCAACTCTGTCCCCACCAGCTGGAAAAGCTCCTACCAAAATCCGCCCATAAATCGGTTGTCCCTGTCACTGATGATGGTCTTGGGAAGACCATGTAACCTGAAAATCTCTCTGAAGAACAACTCTACCACCTGCGTTGCTGAATAGTGCACGGATATGGCGAAAAAATGAGCATACTTCGTCAGCCGATCAACGACGACGTATATACAGTGTTTTCCCTGCACCATGGGAAATCCTGTGATGAAGTCCATCGAAATGCTCTCCTATTTCCCCTCCGGAATGGGAAGAGGTTGTAATAAACCTGCGGGATGGCTCATCTATCCCTTGTTCCTCTAGCAAACCTCGCACTCCCTAATATGCTGGAGCACGTCCTCCTTGAGGCCCTTCCAAGAGAACCTCTCTCTGATGGTCCGGTAGGTTTTGGTAAACCCCTGATGCCAGACAATGGTGAGTCATGTGATGCCTGAAGTATCTTCTTCTTGAGCTATGAGCCCTAAGTCAAGAAGATCCTATCTCTGTAGTAGATGATCTCATCGATCATCCTGTACCTGTCATCTGCCACCTGACCATCCAGAACCTCACAAGAAAATCTGTCCTTGGAGTACTCCACCAAAATTCGAGCCCTCTAATCTGTATCCAAACTCATCAAAGACAACGTGGCTGGTCTACGTGAAAGTGCATCGGCTACCACGTTGTTCTTCCCCTTGACATACTCAATGTCAAAGTCATAAGCCTAGATCTTACTGATCCACTTTTGCTGCCTCTCCTGTAGCTGTTTCTTCTCCAAAAAGAACCCGAGGCTGTTGTGATCAGTCCTCACCCTGAACCTGTTACCTAGTAAGTACTACCGGAATTTGGCCAATGCATGCATAATGGCCAGCATCTCCTTGTCGTATATAGGATACAACCGCTCATGAGGAAGAAGTTTCCGACTCTCGTAGGCTATAGGGTGGCCTCCCTGCATCAAAACTGCACCGATCCCCTCTCCCGATGCATCACACTCTAAAACAAAAGGCTGCGTAAAATCTGGCAATGCAAGCACTGGGCAGCTACTCATAACCTCCTTGAGCTTGTCAAAGGCCCGCTGCATTGTATCTGACCAACTAAATGCCCCCTTCTTCGTCAAATCTGTAAGGGGTGCAGCAAGCTGAGAGAAACTCTTGACAAACTTCCTATAATAAGTGTGATACCGATAAATCCCCGAAGTTTCGTCACGTTCCTCGGCTCTGGCCAATCTCTAATGGCCCTGATCTTCTCCTCGTGGATCCTCACTCCATCCACTCCAATGATGTGACCCAAATACAACATCTCTGTCATCCCAAACTCACACTTGGAGAACTTGGCATAGAATTTTTGCTCCTCCAAGATATGTAGCACTGCCTCTATATGCTAGAGATGCTCCTCCCAAGTCCTGCTATATATCAGTATATCATCGAAAAAGACCAATACAAACTTCCTCAGATGACTACGGAAGATATGGTTCATGCAAGACTGGAAAGTAGTTGGGGCGTTGGTTATCCCAAAAGGCATAACCAAGAACTCAAAGTGGCCATAATGACACCTGAAAGCGGTCTTGGGAACATCCTGCTCCCTCACGCGAATTTGATGGTACCTGGATCTCAAATCAATCTTTGAGAAGAACTGTGCTCCCCTCAACTCATCCATATGCTCATCAATCCTCGGTATCGGGTACCTGTTCTTCAGGGTCTTTTTGTTCAGGGCCCTGTAATCAATGCACATCCTCAATGTGTCATCCTTCTTCTTCACCAACACCACAGAAGAAGAAAAAGGACTGGTGCTCGGTCAAATGTGTCCAAGAGCCAGAAACTCCTGAATGGCCCGCTCAAGCTCGTCCCGATAGGCCTTGGGGTGCCTATATGGTGTGGTAATAACGGCTTGATACCCTGCTCTAACTCAATCATGTGCTTAAACCCCCGGTCTGGTGGCTTGCCTGGTGGTATATCCCCAAACACCATGTCATATCTGTCAAGGATAGCCTGTATATCCGGATGAACTGTTTGCCCGGTAGTCCCTACCTCTGATGCCCGCAACTCAACCACCCACTCTATGTCTCCCTTCCGGAAGTCTGCCTCCATCAGGTGAGCTGAAACAGTCTGGGGTGGGTAAGTTTGCATCCCACATATCTTCTCATGCTTCCCAGTCTTCTTATCATCCCACTCCATCTCCAAGCCCTCCCATTCTGTGGTGACCTTCCCCAAGGTAATCAGCCACTGAACATCTAGTACCACATTGGTATCTGGTATGTTGACCATGAAAAAGTGATCGGTCACTGTGTAGGTACCCATCGTCACAGCCAGCTCTGGAACATTTCTGGCATACTGCATCGTCTCCTCTCCTGGGACCAACACTGAGAATCCATCGAAGCTCTCTGTCGGTATGCTTCTCTGCTCAACCATCTGTGCACTGATGAAGTTGTGGGTTGCCCCACTGTCTACCAAAACTGAAACTCGTTGCCCCCGTACTTTCCCTCGGACACCCAGCGTCAAATACTTGGGTACTCCTCGCAATGCTGCAAGGGTCCCCCCTGTGGGTGCAAAAGCTGCACCTCCTGCTCCTGGAGGTGGAGGTGGCAAATGATCATGCACTGTCTGACTGTCTCCTGCCTCTACATCCTCATACTCATCCTCTTCCCCGCTGCTCTCGGAGAAGACCTCAATAAAATGTGCTTTGCCAGCAGCACATCTGTGTCCTGGCGCCCACAACTCCTAACAGGTAAAGCACAACCTCTTCTTCTTCAGCTCCCTCCTGGCATCATCATCTAACTGTCCCCTACCCTGATTCCCCTTTGGAGGTAGAATCCTCACATCCTTCCCCTTTGGTTGGAAAGCCTGTATCTGGGGGTAAGGTGTCCTCGTCCTGGGTAAGGCATCTTGCAAATCCCAGGTCCTTCCAATGGCGTCCTGGAGTGTGGCTGGTCTAATGGATCTGACTAGACCCTGAATTGGCAATGTTAACCCCTCAATAAAAATGTAGATCATCTGTGCTGCAGATAGATCTGGCACCATCACTGAAACCCTCAAGAAATATACAACATACGTCTCTGGACTCCCGGTCTGTTTGAGCCTCGTCAGCTCAACAAAATGCTCCTCCGGATCCCTCCAGTCAAATCTCTCTATCAGCCTCCGGGTGAACTCGGCATATGTGGTCACTGTCGAATGCCCGAGGGTCACCATCCCATGGAACCACCAGTCCTAGGCCTCACCATCCAAATGCAGCATAGCCACCTTGATGGCCTCCGACTCTGCCATCTGGTTAAGCTGGAAATATATGTCCAGCTTCTCCACCCAAGACTTTGCCGAATTGTTTGATGAGCCATCAAACGTTGGCAAATGGAATCGGCTTGCTGTACGCTAGGTTTCCCCATTGTGATAATGCCGGTGCCCTCTGTGATGATCGTGGGGTATGATGTCCCACTGGAGCTGGACAAAATATCTGAATGAAAGGGCATCCCTGAACTCCTGCCCATATGCCTGGTACTCCGCAAAATAGTCACCCATGTGACTAGGCTCTGGCTCATGCTGTGATCCTACCCCTGTGTCTGCCCCCAGAAAAGTTGGCATAGTGGAATGTGTGGGTGCATGTGATGCCTAGTGCTGGGTAGCATCACGCTGAGTGACAATACGCTCCGTAAAATGGTGGGATGTACCCGATCCCTCGCCAATCTGGAAACCCCTTGGGGTTTCACGCTGTCACCTCGATCTGCCTTGCTAGACCCTGTACTGATCTGAGGAGCACTTCCACAAACTGTTTGGCATCACTATCATCTACCATCGGCTCTCCTTGCTATGTGTCAAACACAGGCTCCTCCTGCTCTGTGTTTATCACAGGCTCCTGCTGTTCTATGTCCACCACCCGAACGCAGTCCCCCTCTTCGTAAGTGTTCTCCAACCTATGCTCAATATCTCTGTACGTCCTGCCTCTGTAAAAAATGTAGGGCTTCTCCCCCAGTGTCATAGACAACTAGCTCCACAGGATGAGCCAGAACTATGCTCTAATACCACTGTAATATCACGTTTCAGGGATATCTCTAAAACACAAGCAAACTCCAACCAGAGATGGATTGGGAGGGCGTTTACCAGATATTTCACCTTTGAGAAGAGGGTGAGATTAGGAGGCTACCTGGCCCTTTCCAGACTCTGTCTAAGAGTATGGGGAAAACACACCAAGTGGTATAGAACTAGAATGCTCAAAGATAGAAAAATAACAGTAGTGCAAGCATACAATAACATATATAGAACGTGTAACAAATACTCCAGAAATATAGAGAGAGAATGTTAAGCCATTTTATTATACTGAGAAATATAATGAAGTACAATAGGTGATCAGAGTGATGGCACCTAGACTTGCTCAAGGCAAGTGAAGAAATACTCTCAGAATGACCAAGAAATGGCTTCTATCTGAACTGCGTCCCAGCTGCTGGAAAATTGTCGTGTAGCTGCTACTGCTGAAACAAGATGAGGATTTGGGGCTTCTCCCCTCCTCAAAATGAGCTGAAACTCTAGAATCTACTTTCGCTCACCAAACCCAGAAAAACCCAAAAGGCATTTCTGAAATGGCCGACCCTCGAAAATCACCCCCTTGAGGATCTACGCTATCCCCCAAGGCTCTGCGCTGAGGCTGAATAGAAACCACCAAAATATTGCTCCAAACTCTGCCAAAATCCTCCAAATAGCAAGGGCTGGTCCCTTTCTCAATCTCACAGCTTGAAACCTCCAAAAAGAACCCAATCCAGAGCTCCTCTGAAATGGACTGCGTCCTCCCTCTCAAGACTACACAGTCTCTGAATGCACTGCTCCGCCACAAAACCCAAACACCAATCCTCCTGAAAAATAATGATGGAACTACCTCACCTGAGCAAGCACTCGAAGTCCCCCAGGGCTAAGGGTGAGATCTCCGAACAGAGACACTCAGTGCACTTAAAAGTGTTGCAGACAAGCTAAACAACCAACGTGCTCAAGAAGTTGAAGTGACCAGCTCAATATCATCAACAACGAATGATCAAAATGAGGAGGCTCTCCTCTTATATAGTGTTAGCCTCTCTCAAACCCTAAGGCTCACCTCCTCCAAACGTTGCCTCCCTTCGCCACGTGCTCCATCTTGGCTTGTGTAGTCCCTCCATGTGGTCTACGTGGGCCCTCTCTCTACATGGTCTCTTGGCCCCCTTGGCTCACTTAAGTTACAACGTGTGTCTACTAGGGGATGCACTTTTTATTTTTGAGTGAGTTATGTCCCCCCTCAACTCACTTTTATTTATATTTTAACTATAGAAGGCAAAATTAATCAAAATTAATATTTCCAATTAGCTATCGCTAATTGGGAATATTACATACTTCGAGCCATATCCATAATAGTTCGATTTTTCCTTTCAGTTATTCCATTTTGTTGTGGAGTATGACATGTAGTAAACTGCCTCTTGATTCCATGTGGTTGAAAAAACTCAATGATATTTGTTAGCATATATTCACCACCTCTATTTGATCTCAAAATTTTAATATGCTTTCCACTTTCCTTTTCAACCATAGCTTTAAATATTTTAAATACAGAAAATGCTTCAGATTTATGTTTCAGAAGAAAAACACATGTTTTTGGACTGTAGTCATCCATAAAAGTTAAAAGTAGACATTACCAGCCAAAGAAGGTGTTTGCATCGATCCACACAAATCTGTTTGAACAATCTCCAATGGAGCTTTCTCCCTATACGAAACTCTATAAACAAATTTCTATCTATGATGATTTGCAAGTAGACAACTTTCACATGAGCTCGTTGGCTATTGAATACTGGGTAACGCTTTCACCATATGTTTCTTCTGCAGCAAATCTAAACCACCAAAATATAAATGACCATCTCTTAAATGCCATAACCACGATTCATCGAAATTCTTAGTTTTATAAGCATTCAAGGAGGGAGACAATTCATTTCTCATTATAAGCAGAAACATCCTATTCTTTGTCATTTCTACTCTTGCTATCAACTGCTTGCTTGGATATTTTTCAATGATAGTACACACATTATTATTGAAGAATACTCTATACTTTTTCTCTATTATTTGTCCAATGCTCAACAAATTTCATTTTAAGCTAGGTACATAATACACATCAACAATTGTTCTTCTCTCACCATTTTTAGTATAAACACCAATTTCTCCTTTACCTTTAACACATACCTTATTATCGTTACCCAACTTGAATTTAGACTGAATAATGGTGTATAGATTGGAAAAAAAATCTTTGTTTCCCATCATGTGATTGCTACAGCCACTATCTAAAAACCAAATATTATCTGAACATTATTGAGTTACATCACAAGTCAAAAACACTGACTTCTTATTTCTTCAAATTATTTTGAGATGTGTATGGATTAATTACCAACATCTTCCTTCCTCTTCAAACACTTAGTAGAAAAATGACCATATCTTTTACAATAATAAAATTCAAATTTAGAGATATCATATTTTATTTCCTCAATGTCACGTTCTATTGTTAGTCCCCCTTAAATTAGGAGGAAGTTGCTGAGATTTCTCTTCATGCTCATAATTATCTCGCAGACGTCTTTGATCAACTATTTTGCTGCCTCTTCCTCTATTAAATTGTAGTTGAGTTTTTAAGGCATTCTCCAACATGCTATCATCATATCTTAACATCCTGAATTCATGTGCAATCAACGAATCGTCAACTCTTCAATTTGCATTTGAATTATTTCCTTGAACTCTTCTACGAATACAACAACCACTTCAATTTTTTTGGAAAACTTAAAATAAATTTCTCAATCAATCTCTTGTTTGAGAGATTTTCTCCATACTGTGTCAATTGATTAACAACACTCATGACTCGAGTCATAAAAGAATCCATGGTTTCATTGTCTTTCATTTTCAGATTGTTGAAATCTCTTCTCAAATTCTGCAACTTGACATACTTACTTTCGCTACACTCTGATAAAATAATTCATGGGTGTCCCATGCCTTCTTCAAAGATTCTGCATTTGAAACTTTTGAAATAATCACGTCATCTCAGCCTTGTTGAATAAGACCAAGAGATTTATTGTCTTTCTTCATGTTCTCTTTCAACAAAATTTGTTCAGGATTTGTAAAATCCATCTCTGTTGCCTCATTAGCAAGCTCTGGATACCCATTAGTAACAAATCCCCAAATATCATGAGAATACAACAATGTTCTCATTCGAATAAACCAAGAATCATAACTTTTTTCACTTAAAATAGGAACGGATTGAGTATTGGTATTTAAAGCCATTTTTCTCAAATCACTAAATCTTCAAATTAAAATTAAAATAAATTTTCCACTATTGTCTCCTCATTCCAAATAAACTATATAGAAAATGATGGGGAAACAATTTTCTTCACTACTGAGCATAATACCCTTTAAAATATTTTCTAGAGAGAGAAAAAAAAACAAAAAATCAGAACAATACTAAAGGAAATAAAGAAATTATGTTTTTCTTGTGCATACACTCTACTCCTTAACTTCTACAGAAAAAAAAATTGTAGCAAAAATAAGTTAATGCAAATTCAACTTGAATGACACTGAGATTGGGTTTTTTGACTAAAAAAGACTGATAGTTCGTGCAAAATAGATATTATAATCCACTGCTTATAAAACAGAAAACACCATAACTAGAATTGGAAAAAAATTATTTGAGCACGCTACCTAAATTTTTAATGGATTCTATAATACTGATCTCAAATTTTTACCCCGATGTTTGAGGAGTCGAAATCTTTTTTGGACACCAGGATATGTTGATCATTGCTCCGTAGTCGCTACTTAACAGTAAAAACAATGGCATATACTCCAACAACTACACACACCTGGGAAATAATTATTGCAACATCAAAAAAATCTCACAACAATTTCTTTGATAATGAATCATAAATGTAAACAAATATGATGGTTGTTCAATCTTCTGTGAACAACTACTGTGCAAAAGACAAAAAAAAAATCACTTCACCGTCTTCTACTCATCGAATCCTCATGCTGACCACTCCACAAATAACAGAGTTTCCTCATGCTCGCCACTCCAAAAATCACATAGTTTTACAATCACTCAATACCACTAAATCTGATACCAGTTGATAAAAATAGACATCAAACAAAACAATAACACAACAAATCGCAGCTACAACTGCTTAATTACACAAGAAAAAAAAACTGAGAGTGGATGATCTCCGCCTCTGACTGATCTCTTCTATTTATAGCAAACATTAAGTTGGTTACATCAATAAAAAATAATTTTCAAGGCATTGATGCCCCTTCGCATTCGAATCAGTGTTGGCCTTTCCAATCTAAGGAGTTGAGGCAGTTTGATGAAGCGATGATGACTGTTCGGAGTTCGAAGAGGTATGGTGGTGAGGCGGTGCAGGCGGTGTTGATGGTGAAATAATTATGCTTACAAAACTTAACCCTATAATATGAAGCACCAAAAGCTTATGAGCCTTGATGGGGTTACTTAGAACGTCAACTTCTCGTGGTCGTTACTTTGGCTTAAGATCTCTCTTTGACGTGCAAAATAGCCAGTTAGAAAGGTATATCCGAGGATTAAAAAATTGACTGCAAATGTGAGTCATCCTCCCACATTTTATGGTTTCCCTAAAAGACATCATTTAGGGCCTCAAAACATCTTTGACAATTTAGAACCCAAAAACTTCCAAACATAGAAAATTGTCGAAATATGAAATTGGGTTGAAAAATAGGAAACTAGTAGGAAACAATGTTGAGAGTCAAAGTAGAATACGCAAGTGGCCACCAATATCCACCTAAATGAGTGTAAAAAAGGTCTCAAAGCAACTTTAAAAGTGATGGAATAATTACATCAATTGCAACAAAAAAATCATTAAACTCTAATTAGAATATAATAAATTATTATTTTTAATTTAAATTTGTATATTATTGTTTTTTTATTTAAATTGATTATCATACTTTGTTATTAACTTTTTAAAATTTATAATATCAATATAATTTAGATGTATTTATTAACTCTTTAAGTTTTGCTTTTTTTAATAATTTATTTTATTACTAAATTTTGATTTATATTTTATTTATATAAATAAAGATGGATATGCATATTTCACATTTAGTTTAATTGATTTTTCAATTTTCAAATTCTTAGTTCTTATCATAATTTTTATATTTCACATTATTTTAAAAATCTTGTTAATGTTTTGAATGTTTTCCTTACATATTTTTTTATATCCTCTACTCTTGAAATCCCAATCAAGTTATGCTTCTTCACTTATTTTATAAATCACTATAATATTTATAACATCTTATTTTATGGGATGATGATGGGAAGTTTGATTAGAGTAAAGTTTATGAGTTATTTTAAGATAAACATGACATGTTTAACAAGAATTTTGAAGAATTTGATAGAATCATTGTTAAGATCTAATTTCATAATAAATTGAAAATTTAAATTTATTACTCGTCTATATATTATATAACTATTATTCTCAAGTATGCTATATGCATTCTTACTACTTTCTTGTTGAGGTGTAAAATTGTGCACTCGATTAAATTTAGTGGTTGTCTAGTCAAATAAAGTTCTTTTTGTTCTCAACCTTAATTGATGTCTTTCCACTCAAATATGTGTCAAGAATATATATAGATTGCTTAGTGCTTAGAATATCTTATATACTCATATTTATTTTAAGAAATACCTCAGATCTATATGCTAAGAAGATTACTTAGTGTTGATAATTTGGTAGTTGAGAGATCAAAATAAATAAATATGTGGCTATTAGGTTTTATAAGAAAGCTTTATTCAAAATATATTGACACAACCTTAATTAGGATTGGAGTTTGTATTAATGTATTTTGATTTAATATATTAAAACTCTTCATGCTTGACCTCAATATATTTTATGTGGTCATAGAAGTCATAGGAATACTAATGAACTTCCAGATCGGAATATGGAAACTATTAATGTTGTGGGTCACTCGAGTGGATTTACTGTTATGTGGGAACCGAAATGGGTTGAATTTAAGGCTTTCAATTTCTTTGGAGGGATTCTATTGACATGTTTTATTCATGGATTCCCCTCCCATGTACATATTTTTAATGTTTATGCGTTGTACTTAGACAGGGGCCGTTTCTGGAAAAGGATGGACGATTGCAGGTTTTTTCACCTCGGAGACCTTCTGGTCATGGGCGATTTCAACTGCACACTTGACAGAGCTCAATGTCGGGGCACACACAGCCGGACAGACCCTCTGGCAGATTACATTTCAGATTTATTTTGTGAGGCCCATTTAAAGGATATATGGCCAGAGTCCTGTGGGCCCACCTGGTACAATGGCAGAAGCGATGATGCTTATATTTCCAAGCAACTTGATCACTTCATGGAACAAGAAGGGCTACTAGAAACTATGGGTTTGGTGAAATCTTGGGTGAAGGGTTTGTTGATTTCTGACCATAGGCTTATTGTTTTGGAATGGAAGTTTGAGAAGAAGATGAGAATTCCTTTTAAATTCAATAGGTGCTAGCTCGAAGACACAAGCTTCAACTCTCTGGTCACTGAATTATTAAAATATAGATAGAGGGGCACAGAGGTATCACCTATGGCTTATATGGTGCATACATTATACGGGCTAAAATCTGTTGTTAGGTCCTGGGAAAGGAAGAATAAATGTGGGCTAATTATGGAACTTTCAGAGATTATATGGGAAAGCAAACATATCTTTGCTAAAATGGATGCGGGTAATGTGTCTCAACAGGAGTGGGACCACATAAAATTTTTGGAAGATGAAAAACAACGGATATTACTAGTGTAGGAACATACCTGGATGCTGAAAAGTCGCGCACTTTGGCTCCGTGAGGGGGGCCAGAACACCAAATACTTCCATGCATATTCCAATATGCGCATAAAAGGAAACACGATTTAGGAAGTTTGTGTGGATGAAAATAAGGTCCATTCCACTTCAGAGATAGAGGGGGAAGTAATTAAATTCTTTGAAGGCCTCTTCCTAGCACGCACAGGGTTTCATATAGAGGTTCAAATTTGGGGCGTTCAGGAGTTTCTGATTATGTTATAGAGTTAGAAAACTCTACTCTCAATGCTAAAGTGTGTGCCAAGGAAGTTAAAAGGGTCATCGGCTCCTTTGCCTGCGACAAAAGCTCAGGCCTAGATGGGTGGACCATTTATTTTTTCTCACATTTGTCAGATCTTATTTTGTAGGACATCGTGGACTTGGTGGGAGAATATTGTGTAAATAGATTGGTTCATGGGGAAATAAATTCTACATTTATAGCCCTTATTCCTAAGAAAACAGGCTCAAGCACTTTCTCTGATTATCAACCTATATCTTTATGCAACACAATATATAAAATTATCTCTAAAACTTTGGCTGACACGATAAAGGATGCGCTATCGAGGCACTTTTCATGGGAGCAATTTGGCTTCCTCCATAATCGCCTCATTCACGATATTGTGGCCTCCACTCAAGAAAATATACACTCTATCCTCACACTGAAGTTGGAGGTGATTGTTATGAAAATTGATATAAGTAAGGTTTATGATAGGGTTGATTGGGCCTTCCTAAGAATGGTACTTGTTAAAATTGGATTAACAGCAATACGATGGAGTGGATTATGGGGTGCATAAGAAATGCACCACTTGCTGTTAATGGAATGCCTTCTAGTTTTTTTACAGTCAGGAGGGGTCTCAAGCAGGGTTGTGCTCTTTCACTGTTGATGTTCATTCTCGAGATGGATAGTTTAAGCAATAAAATAAAAAATGTTATCATATAAGGTAAGTTCGAGGGCATCAAAATCATGCATGGTAAGGAAGCATCCCACAGTTTATTCATGCATGACGTTTTGATTAATGGCATGTTGAAATGGTCACAATGGGAGGCTTTAAAGTGTTTGCTAGAGAAATATGGTTGGGCCTAATGTATGATTGATAATGAGGATAAGTAGGCTATTCTATATTCAGAGGGAGATATGAATGTGGTACAACAGGTTGAAGAGGATTTTAACTTTAAAATCGCTCCACTGGCAGAGGGGTTCAAATATTTAGGCTTCCACCTAAAGCAGAATAGATACATGGTTGCTGATTGGACCTGGATTCTAGATAATTTCAGGAAAAGATTGAACCGATGGATGCATAGAATATTATCTAAGGGGGGGAGATTCATCTTGGCTCAAGTTGTGTTGTAACAACTGGCAGTTTATTGGGAACACTTATATTCCATTTCACAAGCTATTTTATCCCGGATCAAATATACGATAGCCAATTTCATTTTGGAAGGGGGGGGGAGGTACTAGTAAATATCACTTGACATCATGGGAAAGTATTACGAGCCCAAAGGATTTAGGGGGATGGGGCCTGCTGGATGTGGGTATCTTTGGGAAGGTGCTTCTGCTTAAATCTATGTGGAGGGCACTGAACATTTCCGAAACATGGAGGGATATCATTAGATATAAATACATCAAATATCAGTTGGTGGAGGATTGGATTCTTCTAGGAATACATGGAAATAAACAGGGCTCAAACATTTTGAATGGTTTCATAAAAAATTGGAATCTATATCAGAAGAGGATGTGCTAGATTTTCGGAAATGGGGCGAAAATATTAATTGGAAGAGGAATAATCCATGGATATGATAATATTAATAAGGTGAGTGATGTGTTATCCAATGCACTATTTGTTCGTGGTATTTTCTATGTTCGGAAGACAATTGGGGAATGGCATGGGGGATACCTTGTTTGGAAGGGGGCAGATGAAATGCAACTTCATCTCATACTAGCTAAGGAATGGGAGGCATACACAAATGGGATGAGAAGTGCAGGCTTCTGCCTAAATTGAAGGGTATACTATATGTCATGGGATGGTATCCTCAAGAACAATTTTCTAAACACAGGTGAAACTTACATGGAGGTTTTCAAAATAGTTTGGGAACCTATTCAGACAAGTTGGTTTTTCAAAATGTGGCAGTCAGGTGCACCTGTCAAAATAATAATTTTTATGTGGTTGGTGTGGAGAAATAAAAATTTAACTTGGGATAATTTAATTAAGAGAGGACTATGTGGTCCAGGTAGATGTCGGATGTGCTCACTTTCGGGATATGATAATATTCATCTTTTCTATCAGTGTTTTGTGGCAAAGTATATCTGGATGACTATACATGATTTCTTCAAATTTCCACACCAGGAATATGGCTTGTTCATCGACTACTTGAATTGGTGGTTGGAGAGAGGTGAACATTACCTTGATATACCCAAATTGTTTCACTAGAATTTGTGGTGTGTGCGTAACAATTAGATTTTCCAGGAGGATATTTGTGATCCGATTAAGATGGTTGTGTAGATTATTCATTGGTGGAGTGGTATGAGTGTTGATATACAACCGACAAGGAATCACACAAGTTGAGACCTCGTCTAATCTATTACCCTGCAGGATTATTTGACGAGGCATCACAGAATGGCCTTTGTGGTTGCGGGGCCTCGTTGAAATTGAACCCAAAGTTTCATTACAAGATATATTGGAATGGATGTCTGAAAACTAACACTAGAGTGGAGCTACTGGCCTTATGGGGGCTTATGTGATTCTCTAGACAGTTATACATTGAAAACATGGTTGTATATGCAGACTCACAAAGTCTCATCAAACATATGAACCATAAGACTATTTTTTCCCCACCTCAACTGATCACATGGCTGGAGCATGTGTATGAACTTCATGGATCCTTGACACATATCATATTTCACCATGTTTATAGGGAAAAGAACAAGGTTGCTGACAGACTGTCAAAAAGAGGTCTACAAGGTGCTCATGGACATATGTACTACGAGTTTATTGATGTTGAAGGCACATCTGCGAATGGAGTCATGATGTTTCACTAAAGGAACAAGTTTGGATCATGGGAGGTAGTTATGTTGGGCTATCTTCTCTTTTTTTGGTCGAGACAATATGCAACACAGTGGGCAGGACAATGTTTTTGTTTTTGTGATTTCCAAGTTTCTATTATGATAGTTTACATAAATCTCAGAAAAGTGGGTGGGATGGATCATTGGATGAAATTTGTAGCTATTAATCTAATTTCTGGAATGTAATTTTTGGATGCAATATAGACAAATGCGTTGGTACTCAACATAAATCAGACTATTTTTTTCTTCTGAAAAAAAAATGTCATAGGAATACATTTATCGAGACCACTCAATGCTTAGAATAATAAATATGTCAAATTTATATCATGAAATCTGTAACAATTGTACTAAGAGAATCCCTTTGTAATGATAAACTATGTGTTTATTGAATTGGAATAGATATATATACCACTATTAGGGTTCCTAAGAAATTTGTGCTTGTAAGAGGTTATTAGTCCTAATAGTTAGTCTCACATAATTATAACAAGTAGGATTCTATTGTTTTTTTAACATAATTTTATAACCATTTCAATAATGCAACATGCAATTTGATTTTGACAATACAAACATACCCGTGGTGCACATGTGATGTTAATGAGATGCATATGATTTTATGTGTAGATATAGTGATGTTGAAAATGGTGCACATATCACATAAATGAGATTATATAGAGAAAGAGATACTAACATCTTTACTAATACCTAGTGTTTGAATGAAGCCAAATCCAATTTAATAGCTTACTTGCTATCCTTTGAGATATGCCTCTTGAAGTTTTGACTCTTCTTACAAAATTAGAAAATCCTGATGTGACCAAATTGTGCATTGAAATGGGTAAATTATTAGCTTTTGTGACAAATGAGATATTTTTATTAATAGTTAGTGTTTAAATAAGACTAAAATTCTCATTAAATTTGACAATTATCTTTTTATCTATATCTAAAAAAATGTCAATCAAATTTTTTATTCCTTTTGCAAAGTTAGAATGAACATGTCATTAGCTTCTTTGGTCCTCCAGAATATGCCTATTAAAATATAACATAATTAAAATACATACATTATTTCTTATCACATCTTTATATTAAAAAACTATATTTTTTAATTGCAATTTTAAATGTCTTATTATAATAATCAAAATATCCATACAATTCAATGCAAAATGATAATTACAACTTAATAAAATGCATCCAATAATTTTCATTAAAAATTAATTTATATATTATTATAAACCAAATCCTCTAATTAATATAAAATTATATAAAATTGTAAACATAATCTCAAACATATGAAAATTATTATTATTTTTTCATTTTAAATAATATTATTTAAAAAAAAATTGCTATCATATTTATAAACAAATAAAACACTTACCCACCTAATCATGCACTGAAAATAAACAAATAAATCAAGGACACATTTTGATAAAGTCACCAATGTTGTTAGAGAGGAGGTCATGTGTGAATAATTTTTTGAAGTAACAATTTGGTATGGACAACAAATTTCTTTGTTAAAATTTAGTTGGAAAATTCTCAAAAAATTTGACTAATGGATTGTTTAGAATTAGAACTATTTTTTATAGTGGAAATAGATTTAATTTTGTGCTTCGAAAATGTTTCTCTGAGCGAATGAGCTCTCAAGAGTTTGATGAATTTGCAGGAAGAAATGATTTGACAAAAAAAGGAACTCTATCAATATGTAAATAATGTAGTGCATATATATACAATGTGCATGTACAATGTCTATTTTTCTGTTATATGTCAAAAATAAAAGCCGTCATACTGACTAATCGATGACTGTAAATACTTGCGTTAGAAGAAACTTTCAATGCTCAAGTTTTTCTAATTTTTTTGACATGGACAAAATAAGTGAATAGCCTTGATCATAGTGGTAATGGGGTTGCAAGTTTCTCTATTTTTTACCGGTAAGTTAGACATGGACAAAATTAGTGGGTAGCCTGGATCGTAGTGGTAATGGGATTGCTTGTGATACCTCTGCCATGAGGTTTCACATTGATTATGGTGTTCTGTTAAGTTATGATACAATCAATATCCTTTTCCTTCACCCTATTGTGAGTGTTAACGTTCGTACCTTGTGTGGAAATGATTTGATCTTATATTTTTTTTTAAATGAAATATAATTTTTTTTTTATACTTTGATATTTTGATACATATATTTTTTTAATTGTTTTTAAAAAACTTGATATTTACATTGTTCAAATTTCACAACTTAAAATTATTAAATTATCCATTTATATAAATTAAATAGTTGGTTATTGAAGTGATAACTTGAGAATGAAACTCGAGTAGTAATTGACGATGGGTTGTTGTAATCTATTGTAATACATTTGTATCCCCTCTAATAGCACACAGAGTTTGCCCCATACCCTCGACGAACTTTCTCAGTATATATTATACCCCCAAGTTGTTCCAATAACTACTTTTCTATGACCGCCTAGTGTTTCCACATTCTGTGGTTACAATTTTCTCAAGATCTCACGCAACAAGGCTATGGAATGACATCCCAAGCTCATCCATAATGGCAAGCAACTCTATTCACCTAAATGTTTTCGACTAATGCAAGCTACAAGGTATTTTTCACCATATGGATGAAATTCTAGTTGATTTTATTGAGGACCATTCACAAGTTTTTATCCATTTTTACCTCGTTTGTTATAAGTCCTCAAGAAGGGAATGGGAACCACCGTGATATGGGCAGAATGGACATAGAGGAGTTGCACTCCCCTAAGAATGGTCATGAATTGGAATGTCAACATTGTCTACTACTAGGCTCGGTGGATGTAGTGGTCCATCCCATCGGCTCAAGCGAATCCACAGAGATAACCTACCCTATTTCCAGCCCTATTGAAGATCTACATTTGGGTTTCTCTTCTGGTCAATTTCCAGAACCCCCCTCTCTCCCCCTAAATAGTCATTAAAATATGTTTCAATTTTTTCTCCCAACTGAATCTTAATCTATCTCTTCTTTCCATTCTAGTGAAGATAGCCTTTCAATTTTAGAAGATTTGCATCAGTCTAAACTCATCATCAAGAGGAGCACTTCTATCTATGCTTCTTGGCCCCCCTTCAGCTAAACCCTCTCTCAACCTCAAATGGCGCTTTCAGCGCCTCTCAATCCCTTGAAGCTCCCACCTCCTGCGGCCCCTTCTGGGCTAGGGTTTTTAAGTTTTCTCCCCTAGTCTCGTTCATTAGCTCTTTAAGGGATTTATAATGTTGGAAAAACCGAAGGGGGGGGGGGGCGTGAATTAGTGTTTCAATTTTTCTTACAATTTAGTATCAATAACATTAACCATTAACATCACATAAAAGGAACGCATGATATATATATATATATATATATATATATATATATATATATATATATATATATATAATTCATTTTTATTGGCGAGAATCTACAAATTTTGGTTTACCAACTATGACTTGAAGGGCCACAACCCCAAATTTACTAGCTATCATCAGAAGGAGGCAACAACCTCCTGAAGGAAGCTACAACTTTCTTCCTTCAAACCACCCTACCACCCTCAACAATAAAAGGAAGAATGAAAATATTGGGCTCCCATACCAAGGATAGTGACCCAAATGCAACAATATACAATCATTGTTATCTCTGCCTAAACAGATTCAACTTCAAATATGCTCCAATAAGTAGGCCACTATAACTATGACCTCCAATGCAAAAAAATAAATTCTAATTCATACCTTCAATCAGTTTCTTTAGATATGCCTTAGAACATACCTCAAATTATGCTTTTAGTAGCTCAAATCTCCATTAGAAAATGTTGTTGATTTTCCTCAAAAGGTAACTTGGATCTGCTTCAAGACTTCCAAAATAATAACTTCAAGATCTGCTCCAAAATTCTAAAAGAATAACTTAAAGATATGATCCAAACTTCCAAAATAATAACTTCAAGGTATACTCCAAAATTCTACAAGAATAACTTCAAGATCTTCTCAAAACTTCTACAAGAATAATGCCAGAAAGAACTTCAAAAACCATACCAGAATCCTTTAAAATTTTTATGAAAGTACTTCCATAGATAGCCCCCCCAATCCAACCTCTCCTCACTTCCAATTGATGAGATATGAACCCCATAAAAAAATGTTTTCTTCATTTGTTTCAATACATAAGAATTTTCCTTGAGAGAATTACTAAAATGCCTCTTCCTCATGCCTATATACAGTGAATTTGGAGTCTATACTTGGTCGATGCCGACTTATCCACTGGCTAGACTAGCTTGTGCATCTGGAAGAATTCATAGTGAACATTCAAAAATTCATTTTTCCTCAACCGCGAGGAGCTAAAGGGAGTTCCATAGACCATTAGAAAGGTTTTAAAAAAATATTTCCAACCATGTATGTTATACTTCCATTTGAGCAAGTTAAATGGAGTTAAAAAAAATTCAAAGATAGGGTATCCAAATGGAGCATCAAAAATCCAAAATTCATTTATCTTCAATCATGAATAGTTAGAGGGAGTGCCATATACCATTGTAAAGGTCAATTCATTTATCTTCAATCGTGAATATTTAGAGGGAGTTCCATATACCATTGTAAAGGTCTTGACGAGGGTTACCCGATGATATAGTCCTTCCTTAAATATTTTTTTCCTTTGACCACATTTTCCTTGATTTTATTTTGAATTTCAATTTTGCAATTGAGGGCTTAAACCCTTTTGCTCTTTAGGGCTTCTTGAACTATTATCACATTCTTTGATCATCTCAAATCTAGGGCATCATCTCTAAGATTAGGGATTTTGCATCAATGACAACATTACTCAACAATGAACCATTCACCCTTTGACATTAATGAAAACTCCCTTTTTCATTGATGTCAACACTTAATATGCTCCCCTTGTCATCATGTTTCACTTACTTTGTCTCCATGCTACACTTCCTTTTCTATCCTCCTTTAACATCAGTGGAAAGGGGTGATTTATGTCTTTGGGGCTAGTCCCCCAAAACATATGGAACTCAACACTATTTTTATCTTCTTTTCCTTTCCTTATTTGTTTTACTTTCGGATCCTTTGCTTGGTTGCAATTTTATTTTTCTCTGCTTGGTCTAGAACATATATGTTGTTGTCTTCTTGAAGTTGTTGCTACCAATATTCTTAAATCTTATTCTTTGATTTTTCACTTTCAGGAGTCAAACAAGAGATTATACCCTTGATCACACTGTAACTTTTAACCTTGTACATAAATTACCTGAACCTGAATTCTTAAAACAGAAAATAAAAAATGGTGAGAACATAAAACACAAAACAAATATACATAGAGATTTTCCCCTAGACCCTAAAATCAGGACTACCAGATTGATTTTTCATTATATTCCTTTCAATGTTACAACACACACACACACACACACACACATATATATATATGTCGAAGCATTCATAAACCCCAATCCATTATCATTGGATTAGAACATAATTGTAGTTCCCTTGACCAGATCTACAAAATACCATGGGCAGAAAACCATCATGCCCAAAACCATGTGCAAAACCCATGCAAAAAACCATGGGTAGGTCTGACCACCATCTTTGGGTCTGGCCCCCATCCTTGCGTCTGCCCCCCACCCTTGGATCTGCATATATATAGGAAAAAAAAATATCGGGGTGTTTCCCCAGACCTCATGCAAGGGGCTACCTCCCCGTTGCAAACCCCTTGTGACCCCTTGGTGCGCCCGACACAAACAGGTGAGGCTTACGCCCCCTCGACACATGCGACTAATCATGGAAATAGTATAACACACACATATTTCCAACAGTAAGAAAATTGCACTTCAAATCCTTAACTTGAAAAACATTTTGTGCTTCTAATTGTTCACTTCGAAGACTTGCTACACATTTTCCAAGTCATGACATCACATTTATATCCAAATTCAACATTGTCATTTTTGTCTTTTAGGCTAACAAATTTTTTTTTATCTCCAGTCATATCTGTCGAGCATCCACTGTCTATGTATCATTCAACATCTTTATCTTAAATTATCAATGCTAGTTTGAAACGTTTCTTATTTATCTTGTCCCATTTCATAGTTGGCTTTGTTGGAGCATTCTCTTTCACAAGCTTACAATCACGTGCCTTGTGACCAAGATTATTGCACTTGTAGCATACAGTTTTTTCATTCATTAGTGGTTCAAATGGATTGTAGTTCTTGTTGGTACATACATGGTCATTTATAGATCTAAATCATAATCATTCCTCCTTCTTGCATAATTGCATCTTGTATTGATATTACAATGAATTTATTTTGCCCCAAATTTTCACAAGAGTAACAATGGCCAAGAAATATATTTGCATACCTGGGAGAGTAATATTATCTTTTGAAGTTTTTTTCCTTGGAGGAGGTTCAATCCATTTTTGATCCTTGTGATGGGTGCTCTTGGAATCATCAACATGACTTATTTTAGTTTCTTCCTTGGATATTTTGTCCTCATTGCTTGAATATGCACCTATAGAGCCAAGATTTGTTTTATTTTCTGGTGATCTTTGACAATTGAGAATATTATCCAATACTAGTAAGTTGTTCAAGTTCCTTTTGAATTTATCAACTTCAAACCTTAATGTCAGGATTTTTGGTTCCAGATTCTTACAATATTCTTATTTCTTCATCATTTGAGTCTTTAATACTTCCTTGAGTATTTATTACTTCCTAAACGCTATTGTCTTCTTCAAGTTGTACCTGTAAGGAGATAATTTATTTATTAAGTATTTCAAGTAGGCTTTTCAATTCTCTATTTTTGTTTATGAGCTTTCTATTTCCTTTTCATATTCTTCAATTTTTCTTAAATATCTTCATCTTCTTGTTCAACATCTGAATACATCTTTGTGGTCACTGTCATCAAGAGTACTATTATCATGTCATTAGTAGTATTTTCATACAAGAACAATTTCCATACTAAAGCATAGGTACCATGTATATCATAATCACACAAGACTTTCATCACTTCCTTACATATGAAGTTATCACAAGTGTCATACTATCATATGTCGTATGGCTAGTCATCATTGTCATTAGTTCATACATCACTTTCATTATTGTACTCATCATAGTCATAAATTGTTTGTATTGTCACTTTTATCAAGAATTTATGTCATACGATAGCTTCCATTTATTACAGGAATATGAATCATACGTCACTTCCAAACATAAAAAATATTTTCCATATAATAATATTAAACTCAGAATATTAAGGCATGTGAACCATGGTCATAGGCCTCCTAAAAAAGGTTGCATTGTGTTAGAAAATTATATATTATGGAGCAATGCAACACATAAAATATGAGGAAAATACAAACACACAAAACACATAAAACCAGAGAGACATAGATATATGTGGTTCACCCAGTTTGGGCTATGTCCACCCCGAACAACCAGTCCTTCCTTTCTATTATCTAGCAAAAATTGAAGAGACAAAACCTACAGCAGATCCGCTGTAATATCCTATGTTCTCTCTCACAGTCTCCCTATCTGTTTCTCGCTCTGAGAATACACACATAATACACAGCCGCAATACAATACCATCATATATACAAGGGGGTTGCAGTCTAGGGAAAAAAAACCTAAACTAAACATAACTTCTATTGTCAGATCATCCACCTATGAACGGCCCAGATTGACTAGAAATTACTATACTTTTACAAGGCAATTTTACATCTGTTTTTAGCTTTAGGGGCGCTGCCCCCGAAACCCCCCGCCAGGGGGGGGGCTACGAAAAGCGTTGTCGCCCCCCCTGGACCCCCCATGGCAGCGAATAATTACGGGCGGCGTTGTCGGCCCTTTAAAGGTACAGGGGTCCAATGTTGTGATACAAAGTAAACAAGATGATCAGGCTCCACACCCAACAATCTCCCACTTGGACACTGATTGTAGCAACTCCACCGCTGCTTCATTTGCTAGACAATGGCTCCTCTTTGGACCTGGCTGTTCCTCATCTTCATTGTCATCCTTGAAGACCAATTGAAACTAAGCGCATTCTCAGTTTCTCCCTAGTTACAACTTTTGTTAGCATATATTTTCTAGCTTCAAATCTCCATCTTCCAATACTGACCGTATGAAATGGTACTTGAGATGTATGTGTTTAGTCCTGGAATGAAATGCTGAGTTATTTGCAAGATGAATGGCACTTTGGCTATCACTGTATAACGTGCCCATATCATGATTCTTACCCAATTCACCCATAAACCTTTGTAACCAAATCATTTCTTTACTAGCCTCTGTAGCAGCAACATACTCTGCTTCTGTTGTTGAAAGTGCAACAACACTTTGGATTTTTGAAACCCAACTGAAAGATATTCCACCTACAGTAAATACATATCCTGTAGTGCTCCTCCTGCTATCTCTGTCACCTGCCATATCTGCATCAACATATCCCTGTAGAGCAATGTTTGAACCACCAAAGCATAATGCTTGATTTGTGGTACCTCTCAAATATCTGAGAATCCATTTTACTGCCATCCAATGTTATTTTCTTGGATTGTTCATGTACCTGCTTACAACTCCCACTGCATGTGCAATATTAGGCCTTGTGTAGACCATTGCATACATTAAGCTTCCAACTGCTGATGCATATGGAACTTTAGACATATAATCCATGTCTTCTTGGGTCTTTGGGCACATCTCCTTACTAAGTTTGAAATGGCTAGCAAAAGGTGTACTAACTGGTTTTGCATTCTGCATATTAAATCTTTTCAACACTTTTTCTATGTACTCATTCTGAGACAGTGTTAATTTGCGATTTTTCCTGTCTCTAGTTATCCTCATACCAAGGATTTGTTTTGCAGCTCCCAAATCCTTCATTGCAAATGAATTTGCCAATTTTCTTTTGAGCACATTTATTTCCTGCATATTAGACCCTACAACAAGCATGTCATCTACATACAATAACAATATAATATAGCTACCATCATTTTTCCTTTTCAGATAAACACAATGATCAGAGTGACATCTAGTATAACCTTGTTCAGACATAAACTTGTCAAATTTTAGATACCACTGCCTTGGAGCCTGTTTTAAGCCATACAAACTCTTCTTTAGCCTGCACACTAATTTTTCTTTCCCTTTGACCTCATATCCTTCTGGTTGCTCCATATAGATCTCTTCCTCCAGATCTCCATGGAGAAATGTTGTCTTTACATCTAACTGTTCAAGATGTAAATCTTCCGCTGCTACAAGACTTAAAATAGTTCTGATTGAAGTCATTTTAACAATAGGAGAAAATATTTCATCAAAATCAATACCTTTCTTCTGTGCAAACCCCTTCACCACAAGTCTAGCTTTATGCCTCTGTTTTCCTCCATCTTCTTCCTTCAGCCTGTAAACCCATTTATTCTGCAATGCAGTTTTACCTACATACAACCTGACTAAGTCCCAAGTCTGGTTATGCATTAAGGAGTCCATCTATTCTTCCATGGATAGCTCCCACTTCTTCCTGATTTCAACCTGCATTGCTTCTTCATAACATTCAAGTTCACCAGAATCAGTCAACAATAAATAATATAATGAAGGAGAGTATCGTTCAGGGGGTCTACTTACCCTGGTAGATCTTCTAACACCACTTTTAGGTGTTTGAGGTGCATGTTTCTATTGTGGTGGTTGTTGCTGTTGTGGTTGTTGATTATTATTATTTTAAGGCACCTTTACTTTTTCAGTTATCTCATCAAGAACCGTGTATTCCTTGCTTTATTTTTCCTGTTTCTTTTCCTGCAACTGATTCTTATACAAGACTTTTTCATTGAATATTACATCTCTGCTCCTAATGATTTTGTGATTTTCATAATCATATAAGCGATATCCAAAATCATTAACACCATATCCAATAAAGGTACATTTCTTTGATTTTGACTCAATCTTTGTTCTATTTTCTTTATTAATATGGACAAAGACCTCACAACCAAAAGGCTTTAAAAAAGAGCAGTTTACCTTTTTACCTGTCCATGCTTCCTCTGGAATACCACCATCCAAGGAACTTGAAGGCCCTCTGTTTATTAGATAAACAGCAGTATCTACAGCATCTGCCCAAAATTGTAAAGGCAATCCTGCATGCAATCTCATGCACCTTGCACGCTCCATGATTGTTCTGTTCATTCTTTCTGACACACCATTTTCTTGTGGTGTTCTTGGAACTGTCTTCTCTCTGCGAATTCCATGCTCTGAACAGTACCTATCAAACTCTTTGTTGCAATATTAACCTCCATTGTTTGATCTGAGACACTTCAACTTCTTTCCTGTCTCAATCTCAACCAAAGCTTTCCATTTCTTGAAAATATCAAATACATCAGATTTATTTTGAATACAATAAATCCAAGTTTTTCTAGTTGCATCATCAATAAACGTAACATAATAGCGAGAGCCACCGAGACATGATACCTGAGTAGGTCCCCATACATCTGTATGCACAAGCTCCAATTTTTCGCTCTTCTTTTCTTTCCCAACCCTGAGAAATCTGACTCTCTTTTGTTTTCCATAAATGCAATTTTCATAGAAATCCAAATCAACATTCTTCAAACCTGGCAACAAATTTCTTAAGTGAAGAATCTTCATTCCCTTCTCACTCATGTGTCTGAGCCTATGATGCCATAATCCTGCATCTGCACCTTTGGAAGTTAAAGCATTAACAGATTTAGAAATACCATTGCATAAATACAATGTACCAACCTTTTCACCTTTTTCTATTACCAGTGCTCCTTTGGTGACCTTCCAAGTTTTATCTGTGAAAGTTGTCACACAACCTTCACTGCCTAACTGCCCTGTTGAAATCATATTTTTCTTCAGATATGGAACATGCCTTACCTCATTTAGTAGCCATTGGTTTCCATTCTGTTGTTTTACAAGAAATTTACCCATTCCAATAATTTTACAGGGTTTATCATCACCCAAACGAACTTGTCCAAAATCTCTTTGAACATAGTCATGAAAATATTTCTTATCAAGTGTGGCATGGAATGAAACCCCTGAATCTACAACCCAAGAATCAGTAACATTTTCGAAAGAAAGAATCAAAGCATCTTGTAACACATCACCTGTCACATTTGCTTCATGATTGTTTTCTTGTTGTGCATCTCCTTATTTTCCCTTCCAAGATCTACAATCTTTCTTTAGGTGTCCTCTCTTTCTGCATTTCCAGCACACTATCACCGATCTGTACTTGGATCTGCCTTTCCTTGATTTACTGCAATAACCCAAGCTCTTTCCTCTTTCCATTCTTCTTCCCCTAGACTCTGCACTCAAAGCATTACCCGGTGTCTCACCAGAGCTTTTCCGTTGCATTTCCTCGCTAAGGATAGCACCGACAACATCATCAAAATTTAAAGTACTAGATCCAGAGACAGAGTTACTAATGGCCATAACTAAACCATTCTATCTTTTTGGCAATGAGCATAGAAATAAAAGAGCCCTAACTTCATCATCAAATTTTACCCCTAAAAAACTTAACTCACTGGTAATTGTATTAAAATCATTTAAATGGTCTGCAACAGATCCACCTTCTGACATCTTCATACTAAATAATCGTTTCATAAGAAATACCTTGTTTGAGGTTGAGGGTTTTTCATATAGTTTCACCAACGTCTGCATCAAACCCTCTGTTGTTGTTTCCTTCGAAATATTGAAGGCGACTGACAGTGCAAGGCACAACCGTACTGTTCCGAGTGCCTTTCTATCGAGAATGTTCCATTCCGCATCTGTCATGGCCACCGGCTTCTTTGTTTTTCCGCTCAATGGTAAGTATAGATCTTTCTGATACAGATAATCTTCCATCTGCATCTTCCACAACAGGAATTTTTGGCCATTAAATTTCTCGACCCTAAATTTACCATCTTCCGTCATTGCTCCCACTCGAACTAGGAGCCCTTCTTTCCTACGAGTTTATCAGCCAAATAGACCTTCGGCTCTGATACCATTTGTTAGAAAATTATATATTATGGAGCAATGAAACACATAAAATATGCGGAAAATACAAGCACACAAAACACATAAAACCAAAGAGACACAGATATACGTGGTTCACCCAGTTTGGGCTACGTCCACCCCGAACAGCCAGTCCTTCCTTTCTATTATTCAGCAAAAATTGAAGAGACAAAACCTACAGCAGATCCGCTGTAATATCCTCTGTTCTCTCTCATAGTCTCCCTATCTATTTCTCGCTCTGAGAATACACACATAATACACAACCGTAATACAATATCCTCATATATACAAGGGGGTTGCCTTCTAGGGCAAAAAACCCTAAAATAAACATAACTTCTACTGTCAGATCATCCGCCTATGAACGGCCCAGATTGACTAGAAATTAATATACTTTTACAAGGTAATTTTACATCTATTTTTAGCTTCGGGGGCGCTTCCCCCGAAACCCCCCGCCAGGGGGGGGCTCCAAAAAGCACTGCCGCCCCCCTGGACCCCCCATGAAAGCGATTAATTACGGGTGTCGTTGCCTCCCCTTTTAAGGTATAGGGGTCCAATGCTGTGATACAAAGTAAAAAAGATAATCAGGCTCCACACCCAACACATTTGTCTCCTAATTATGATGCATAAGTGCAGGCCTTAAATTCTACACAAGCAATTCCCTAACTGTAGAGAGTTAGGGCTATTAAGACCATACCAAAACGCTACATCACTTCGAAGGAACAATACTTATTTTCTCAGAGAGAGAGGTCACAAAAAACTAAGGAGATAAGTTGCATATATCATAAGAATAAGGGAATGTGCTTGAAAAAAATTACCACATAATTCAAACAAAAAGGGTTGTAGATGACCCAAAAGTAGGCCACAAAGATACATGGAAGAGGGTTGCATAAAATGCAATAAAATAGGTTGTATAACATGCCTCGGATAGCCATATTAGATACCTCCTTTAATCCACATAACGTGCTTTAGATATCCGCATTTTATTCCTCAGATTAGGTTGCATTAGAGGTCAAAGATAGACCACATACAACCTCAAATATAGGTCACAGAAGATTACCGAATGTTGGGCACAACCCAAATTGGTCTAATTTTGGTCAAAGAATCCTCATTTTGAGGAGCGGTGTGCACGATACCGCGAAATAATATCTACTACGTAGAGTCTAGGGGCTTCGGGGTGGGTCGAAGTCCCTCATTTTGTAACAGGTTTCGAGCTTTTAGCTAATTATTTTTTCCAGCCCATGGTATATGGACCATGGTTTTGTAATGATGTAAAGATATATAAAGGGATGTAATGTTGTGTCAAAGTCATAAGATGCATAGTTGATGAGCGCAAGTTATTTTATTTAATGTCTTGAGTTTGTTTTGGGCCTTAAGAGAAGGCTCGGTAACTGAGTGCGTGGAGACCTTGGAAGAGTCTGCAGATTAGTGCGCAAACCACCTGGAGCTGTGTGCGCAGGTTGAGAAGATGAATGTACTGAACAGATCTATCTTAATAAAGAAGATGAATTTTTGGGCATATTCTGTGTTTATATGTGTTATGTCGTTGTTTATATGTTTATGCAAAGTAATGATTGCGAGTATATGTTGTGATAATGCAGTTTACATTGTTATGTGATATGCTATTGTTAGATTGAATGTAACGAGGTAAATGGTTAATACATAGTATGCTAGAAGATTAAGTAAATACAGAAAATTGAAGTAGAAGCCACCTCGTACAGTCCCTCAAGGCTGCAGAAGCTTAGTTCTGCAATCACCCATATCCAGCTCGGGTGAGACTACAATCTACCTGCAGGTTGTTGCTGAAAGGGCTGGTGTTTAAGGGTTTTGTTGGTGTGAAGTCCAAGTCGAACCTAGGTCAAGCCCAAACCAGCCAAAAAATGGTTTTGTTGCAGGTACTAGGATTTTTTTGAAGGACATGTGGATGTGGCATCCATCAAAGAAGGAAAGACAAGATTGGGTAGATCGGAAAGAGCGAGAGTTCACAGCTCAGGAAACAAGAATTTATGGGTATTTATGGAAATATACTTGTGCATGGTGGTGACTGAGTATCTGAGGTTATCACCAATTTTATTTGAGCACTATCTCAATATAGCAGATTTTAAGGTAGATTTTCAGAGGCTATATGTTAAGGTTAGGAAGGATTTGATGGAAGAATGACATCCTCTTCCATATTTGGTCACCGAAGATGATGTTCTCACCCTAATAAAGCCTTGGCTAGTAGAGTGGATCACTCCAACCATAGGAGTCAGGGAAACAAAGAAAGACATCGCACAACATGCAACTACAAGTGGAAAGGATAAAGATGCAGAAGAGACAGAATCAGAGCATGACCAGGGTGGCCAGGACCCTCCTAGCGATGTATAACTAGAAGATTCAACATTCATCATCTGAAATATGGTCATTACAGTAACTATGGAAAGCGGAAGGAAGAATCAAAAGGCGGACAAATCTAGGGGTGCAACACCAATTTTCCTCACTAAGGGGCACATCGACAATATAGGGGATAAAGTTCAAGAAGTGACAACGAAGTCATGGAACATGATCAAGGATTGCTACAACATGCTCCTAATCGGTGTCGAGGAAAGAATGGTAGAATTAAAGGTACTTGTGCATACAACCAGACAACCGGAGTGGACAGCTACACAATCGGAGCAGATGTCCAAACAACAGGAACAAATAAGTCAACTAGCATAGCCAGAGTGCCTGATAGAGGCAAATTTTGGTTTAAGAATTTTGAAGGTATAAGGAGGAGCATTGCAGTTTGATGACGATGAAGACAGAGAGTGCACAAAAGGGTGAGATTGTGTCAATATGAAAATTGTTTCCCTACCCGTTCAGATATTGCACGATTTCCATGAAAGTATAACAGTTGATCTCAAGGAGCGAGAACAACAAACTTCGTTGATAGGTATGCAGGTGGAGAAAGAAAGAATTGTGATGAGAAAGGAGTTCAATCGAATGATCCAAGAAAGAGATGAGATGCGTCAACAACAACAACAAGTATAAGAAGTAATTGGGAAGACTTGTAGTGAAGTTTCAGACGTCAAGTTCTACATAGAAGAGTCGCCAGCAGAGAAGGTCATGAAGCTCGGCCTCGCAATCAAGGATTCAAAGAATAAGTTCACTGAGATGAAGCTTGAGTATGATGTTCAGATTGATGAGCTGCAAATGAGGTTGCAACCAGCCACACCACTGGAATTACACAAGCAGAGGGAGATGGACCTAAAAGCTGCAGTACAAGTCATCCCTGACATAGTGGTAGAGTGTGGAAAGTTGTTAGATGACACTATGGATATTTGGACCTTGCTACAGGAGGACCCAAATATGCATAGGATTGAAGAGGAGCTACAGACCAAGTAGAAATAGTTGGAAAACCTCTGGGAAATTGCGAAGACATTACCAGTCTCGCAGAGGCTCGCTAGAATCACTGAATGGAAGGCTCTTCAAATCCAGATTGAAGACCTTCGGAGGAAAGAACAAATTTTGACAATGAGGACTCATTCATGGTAGGATGAGGCCTTCAAGCTTTCACGGGTAGTAGATGGTAAGCTCAAGGAGCTGCGACAAAGGTAGAAATAAGTGCTACATAAGACAGTCAGACCAACAGCAGAGGCACTACTAGAGGAAGTGCGCAAAGAGGAAAAGAAGATAGTAGAAATACTTCGACAATATAAAGTCGCCTACATGAGCATCGTATAAGATTCGGGGTACAACAGCTAAGTGACTCGGAATGAGTCACATGTGAGTGTTGGGGGCCTTTGGGCACAACCTAAATTGGTCCATTTTTGGTTGAAGACTCCACATTTTAAGGAGCAGAGTGCACAGTACCATGAATTCATATCTACCGTGTGGAGTCTAGGGGCTTCAGGGTGGGTCGAAGTCCCTCATTTTTTAATGGGGTTTTGGTTTTTAGCCAATTGTTTTTTACAGCCCATGGTATATGGACTATGGTTTTGTAATGATGTAAAGATATATAAAGGGATGTAATTTTGTGTCGAAGTCATAAGATGAATAATTGATGAGTGCAAGTGATTTTATTTTCTGTCTTTAGTCTATTTTGGGCCTTAAGAGAAGGCTCTATAGTTGAGTACACAGAGACCTTGGAAGATTTTGTAGCTTAGTGTGTAGATCATCTGCAACTGTGTGCGGAGGTCGAGAAGTTTATTGTACTTAACATATCCATCTTAATAAAGAAGAATAATTTTTGGGCATATTCTATTTTTATATGTGTTAAGTCGTTGTTTGTATGTTTATGCAAAGTAATGATTGCACGTATATGTTGTGATAGAAAAAATTACATTTTTTTGTGATATTTTATTGTTAGATTGAATGTGATGAGGTAAATGGTTAAGACATACAATCTAGTAGATATATGTTTTCTAAAATATTAAGTAAATACAGAAAAGCAAAGTAGAAGCCACCTCACACAGTCCCTCAAGGCTATAGAAACCTACTTCTACAACCACCCATAGCCACCTCGAGTGAGACTGTGATTTTCTTGCAGGTTGTTGCTGAAAGGGCCAGTGTCTGAGGCTTTTTTTGGTGTGAAGTCCAAACCGAATATGGGTCAAGACCAAACCAGCAAACACCGAATATGTTTCCAAAATGATGGAGGCTCGAAGGCTATATATAGTTGTTTTCATATGTGAAAGGTTACATCTATTGAGGCAAGCTCACTTGTCCATTTTAAATGGCCGACTTGTATTTTTGGAGGGAAATTCAATTTCACTTTTAATAATATATTTTACTACATGCCATTAATGATTTCTTGCCCAATAAAATTGTCACATCAAGTAATAATGAGAGTATTGCAATACAAAAGAATAATAATTTTGTTTAACCAATTTAAATCCTCTATTCAATTTGAATTCTTCATTGGGGAGAGATGGGATTATTTTGGGGTGGATGGGTTCCTATGGGGAAATTCATCCCATAGTTGCCCCATTTTTCAACAATTCTCTCAACAAAATCTACCAACAATCTCAACATCACTTTTTCATGAAACACTCTAACCAACAACAATACATCAAGACACATTTACACGTATCTAAGGGGAACATACATTTTCATACACATGGTATCAATAGATCTCTACAACCTACACTCAACCATACAATTCTAACACACAAAACAACAACCATATAAATTTTGTGCTACGACAAATATATCTAACCCTGCAACAACAAACAAAACATTAGATTCACAAGCTCTGCCTCAATTCACTCCACACCATACACATATTTTCCTATGGATTTCACAATACAACCATGGAATTGTACTCTGATTTAGCTATGTCCTATCACACCATCTCTCATATTATGCGCACAAACATGTTCACATCTTCATGCTCTATCCAACTGCACTCTATTCCTATAAATATCACACCTATTTAGAAATATATGCTAAAATGACATATAAAAGTATCTGAAATGTAGTTCATCACACTCAACCATTAATCCAAAAATTATTTTTTCTTCGCACTCACTCAAATCCCCTGACAACTACAGGTTCCATGTGCATAATTTGTTTGGCTTTGATCATACACACTCAACTAGTCAAACCTTACAGTATCTCACATGATGTGCATTATCTCTCCATCAAATTATGTAACCTCATATTTTTCCATCGCTTTGATATTTAACCAACCTTCCCAACAATCATGCAAAGGACCAAATCGACCATAAATACACACTGACTAGATCCACGCATGAACTTGATCCATTACTAAACAATTAATACATGATCACTTACGTCGTTACTAATAATCAAAGCACCGAAACTCACATTCAAGGACAAAAACAAGTGTAATCGTTGAAGACTCAATGAAACACTCTAATTGCTAACTTACCTTAGGCAATTTCCTTGTTTGTGCCCGTCGTATTTTTTAGAAACAATAGGAAAGTGTCGTTGGCACTGAAATATAACCTTGCAAAAATATCCACGCTCACACCATTACATTCTTGCAACACTAAGGCAGTGTTGCCCTAAGGAATGACCGCGACACTCCAATAACACTTGGAAAATTAAATTCTCTCTGCTCAAAACTTCCTCCTCCATCAAACCAACTTCAACCGCTTTTCCAAACACCTGTAGACCTCCAGAACCTCTAACAACATTTGTGAATCATTAGATCATCTTGCAAGCATTCCTTTAACTAATTTTCATCAATGCCAAGCTCAACTAGCACATCTGGTTGACATCAATTCCAACACCATGTTGTCAACATATATTACATAATTATTACTCTCAAGCATACCATATCCATTCTGTTAGCACCTGAATTAGACCCCAGGCTACAAAAGGAAAAACAGGGTAACAACTAAACCACACTCAGCCTTGTGGCTAGCCCTACAAGGACAGGAGAGGGCTCTCTCCATAAAAGAATATTTCAATGGAACACAATAAATGGACTGATATTAGGCTAGATAAAATGATGGGAAAAGGGTTTAATAGAATAAATGAATGAATTTCAGGGATGTGTGGGATGTAAAGGGACAATTGAAACTGGGAATTAAATTAGGACACAGGGTATTTCATGGGGCAAGATAGGCAGGAAACTTAGCAATCAAGTTGAAATAAGATGGGATGGAAATACTGGTGAGGAGCTGAAAAGGGCACAGTAAATGGATCCTTTTCAAACAGAAGAAAAACACAGAGCATGAATGATTTCCCAAGGCAGAGCATATAAAATGGATTCTACCTTTCTATCTTGAAAGCATTCAAAGGAAATGTTTATGTATGAATGGAACACATAACAATTCACATATAAAACAAAGAAGGAAAACAAATGCTAAATTTCATACCACATGGATCCCACAAATCAAAGCTGCATCTCTTATTAATTCCTATCAAACTGTACAATGTAGCGCAGAGATGTTCTTCCACACTATTCCCCTACTTTCTCCAACTCAGACTTCTTACAAATTGATTTACAATTACAATAAATAGGCTGAAATGTGGGAACACAGATCCGTGAAAAAAGGAGTTGTTCTAACAGCTGAAGAACTGAAATATAATCATATAAAGAAATACAAAAATATGCCCCTGAAAATAAGAGACAGTATTGCATTTGACCACTTTAGAGATTTTGCTGTTAGGCTGTATGAACGAAAATAGGTAATCCGATGAACCGATTTCCTATTTTGTTGCTTGTTGTAGATATCTTTATTTTATTTTAAGATCTCGACCTTTGACTGTTCGCTTTCCAATATTTCTTTATTCTCTGACTTTTTTTTTTAATAAACTGTCGTTGAAAGAAGACAGAATTAAATTCCATGCTCTTGTGAAGGGAAACCAATTTTTAATGGGAAAGAGGAAGGGAAAGGAGGCGGGACCCACATAAATCGCAATTGGAGTGAACCGGCAGAGGGATATATTAGTGTAATCGCAATCAGAATGGAGCGGGAGCAGAGAAATAATATAACAAATTGTAATCGCAATCGGAAATCGGAGTCGGGAGTAGAGCGGAGTGGTACATATAATATTTCCGATGCGATTGGGGAGAGAGGAATAATGGAAAACCTTTATAAAAAAAGAAATATAACAAATTTCAAATTTACAAAGGGGAAAGCCCTTTATTTTATGAATGGGTAGATGTATAGTACGGTGGGCCCCGGGGGTTTAATTGCAATTGGATATCGGGAGATGGGTTAATCGGAACGCGTATTTCAAATGTTGCGATGCGATTGATCGGGGGAAGCGGATCGGAGGATAGGAGCAATTGGAGGGAAGGTGCGATCGGGGGAGGACTTGCGATCGGGCGATCGGAGCAATCGGAGGGAAGGTACGATCGGGGGAGGACTTGGTGATCGGGCGATCGGAGCAGGACTTGTGATCGGGCGATCGGAGCAGGACTTTGCGATCAGGTCAATCGAAAATCGGAGCGATCGGAGGAGGACTTGCAATGCGATCAATCGCATCGCAAATATTTGCGATGAGCCGATCGGAATGATTCACATAAACATTGCGATTGAAAATTTTGCGATTGCGATTGGATAAGGGTTGCGATTGCGACTTATAATGCGGGTCATATATAATATAACACTTTATAATAAAGTTTACGGGGATGGAAAGGGGAAGTGGTTTGGTAATTAAATCGCATATGTATATAAAAGATTTATAATGCGATGTTGTAAATTGGAAAGGGGGAAAAGGGTTTTTTGTAAAGGGATATAAAACTTTAATAAAGCAAAGTTGAAGGGAAAAATGGGAAATAGGGGGTAAAGGGAATTTTACTTCACTTAAGCATAAATTTCAATCCAGAAGTCAGTTTTGAGAGTGTAGCATATCGTTGGAAAGCTCTTTCTGGGCTCTTTCTAATGGATCTACTTGGAGAATGATTTGATGCCAAACATGCTATGAAAAACTTCTCTGAAAGGCAGGGTGATGATCTTGTCAGAGATGGCAGCTTCTGAATTGTGACTGAAGGGAAAAGTATTATGCTTTCACCTCAAAACATGGTTTTGAGGTGAAACTTGCATCAAACTGAATAAATGATATCTCTGATCTTCCTGGTGCTGGGACTTTGTATTTATTGAATTCCTCATGACCTTGCTGATATTTATTTGACACTTGACTCATTAATTTGACCATCGTGAGACCTTAGAGACTAATGGGACCAAGCCTATGACCTACTGACATGATTTTGAGAATGAAAGTGACTAATGACTAAAGACCATAGAAAGGAAAATCAGCAAGTACCTCATGAGGGACAACTGATAAAAATTACTACCATCAATGAATCCATGACCTAACGGAATGGTGAAATTTATTCGGTATGAGACACCTAATATGCAAATGCAAAAAGAGCAGTTTTGATCACTGATGGTAGTATGTCTAGACTAACACTAACATTGGCTCCAATGGGGATGGTAGCTCCTTAGAGGTGCCAAAAACACCGTAGACCAAGCAGCCTTATCCATTGGGCATGGATTCAAAATGTTGAAAATTGACACAAATGCAAACTGACTCTGACTCTAGACTAAGACTGAAAACTGAAATAAAACCAAACCATACACATATCATACAAGTTTTATAGCCTTCACCTCGGGCCCCAAACTTGAATGACTGCACATTTTGAACTTTGATTTTAGAAAAATAAAATGGTATATACAATGACGATGAGATATATTCTAATCCATGTTTTCAGCAATGGTAGTGCTTCAATATCCTACCATTTACTGCTCCTCCAGGACAATCCTGGCCATCCATTTCTGAAAGCAAGAAGGCATTCTGTCCCCTGTATGTTGTAATTCTGTATGGTCCCTTCCAAAGGTTGTCAAATTTACCGTGCTTCCCTTTTGTCTTCATTTCTGGCATCCCATTTCAACACTACATCATCCGACTGAAACCTTTCTGCTTTAGTCTTCCTGTCATAGATCTTTTTAATCTTGTCCTGCAACTGGCTTGCATTCTGTAACACTTCTTCTCTTGTTTTTTGAAGGTGGATCATCTGGTTGATCCTTCGCTGGTTATCATCATCTTCGCTACCAACTTCTTGTAATAATCTCATAACTGGAACTGTAAGAGAGGTAGGAAATATAACATCAGTACCATAAACAAGCTCAAAAGGTGACATACCTATTGATTTTTTACTGCGGACTCTATCTTCCCACAGTGCGTTGATAAGCTTCCGGTGCCAATTTCTTTTGTTTGCCTCCAACATTTTCTTAATTATATTCATCAACGATTTGTTCGATGATTCTTCTAGGCCGTTGCCCTGTGGATAATACACTGTTGAATGGCCCAGCACGATGTTGTACTTATCATAGAAATCAACCATTTTCTTTGATCTGAACGCGGTTGCATTATCTATCACAATTTTACATGGGCAACCAAAACGAGATAAAATATTTGATTCCAGGAATTGAATAATTACCGTGTCAGTTGCTTGCCTGGCAGGGATGGCCTCGATCCATTTCGTAAAGTAGTCTATCCCAGTCAATATCCATCGATGCTGTGCTGAGAACTCAGGATGTATTTCTCCTATAAAATCGAACCCCCACTGTTGAAAGGGCGCGTTCACTGAAACAGGTTTCAAAGGAAGTTGAAGCAATTTCTTCTTCCCTTGGAAAATTTGACATTCATGAAAATTCATTACTGTTTTATATAAATCAGAAAACAACGTGGGCCAATAATACCCGGCTCTCAATACCTTGTTCGTTGTAGTTTTCCAAAACAAGTGACCACCACAATCACCTTTATGGAAATTGTGCATTAACTTCTCAGCTTCTTCTTCAATCAGACAATTTAGCAAAACACCTCCCGGATCCTTCCAAAACAGAGCACTGTTCAAAATACAATACTTTGTAGATTTGAGTTTCAAAGATCTACCTTGACTCTTAGACATGCCTGGAGGAGGTGAAAGATGTTGAAGAACATACATAATATCTGAATACCAAGGGGACTACAGAAAAATATCTGAAATGGGAACCAACAAACCTTAATCTTCGTCTTCTGACATTGTTGAAATGAGGTTTATATCTAAAGCACACAGATTTGATTGGGCCATCAATTTCGCCAAACCTTGGCCTTTGATCAACTTAGTAGGTTTTATCTCCAGATCGTACTCCAACATAGCTGCTATCCATTTGCCTCTTCGACCTTCTGGATCAGTTTGCATGAGCACATCCTTGAATGCTGCGTTAGGGACATATGCTGTAGTGTGTGAATGTAGAATATAGACCCTGAAATCTTTCAATGTCTTGACAAGAGCCAATGCTTGCTTTTCAATAATATTATATCTTAAAGCAGCATCTCTAATAGTCCTACTAAAAAAGGAGATTGGCTTTTCTACTCCATCTCTCTTTTGCATTAAAACAGTGGCCATAGTATGCTCAGATGCAAATGAAAATATAATAAAATCTTGAGTATAGTTGGGACTGATCAGAACTGGGGCATTAGACAAAGCAAACTTTACTAGATTGAATGACTTGATAGCTTCCTCACTCCACTTAACAGTGTTGTCTTTCTTCAACATATTGGTCATTTCTCTCAAATGCTCAGCCAAATTAGGTATAAATCTGCGTAAAAAATTCATCTTACCATTGAAAGCCTGAATTTCTTTCTTGTTCCGTGGAAGATCTATGAGCTGGATTGCCTCCACTCTGGCTGGATCTATGTGGATGCCATCTTTAGAGATGATATGCCCAAGCAATTTGCCCTCATCCATGGCAAAAAGGCTCTTTTTGGGATTGAGGGAAATCCCAAACCTTCTGCAACGCTGAAAAACCACTCTTAGATGGTGTAAATGCTCATCATCTGAACCTGAAAACACTATCAAATCATCCAAATAAACAACAAGAAAAACGTCTTTTTCATTTGAAAAAGAAATGTCTATTGCACGCTGGAAGGTAGCTCCTGCATTCTTCAGTCCAAAAGGCATTTTGGCATACTGGAAGGTTCCCCAGGGTGTTGTAAAGGCAGTTTTATCTTGGTCCTTCTCATGCACCAAAATTTGGTTATACCCTGAGTAGCCATCAAGTAGTGACATCCTAGATGCTCCCACTACTCTCTGCAGAATATGGTCCATTTTCGGAAGTGGGTAATTATCCTTTAAGGATGCCTTATTCAAGTTCTGAAATTCAATACACAGTCTTATTTCTCCAGTATTTTTACGCACTGGGACCAAATTCGAAATCCAATCAGAAAATCTAATAGGAACTATGATTCCTTCTTTATACAACCTGTTTACCTCCTTTTCAATTGATGGCAGCAGCTTTGGATTGATTCTTCTCAGCTTCTGTCTGAAAGGCTTCTGATCCAGCTTGATAGGAATTGTATGCTGAATTATGTTCTTATCATACACTTTCAAATATGAATAATCCCATGAAAATACGTTAGAAAATTCAGAAATCAATTTAACATACTTATCCTTTACCTCAGGGGATAAGGCCTTTGATAATTTGACAAACTTGGGCTGATCAGTGGTTCCAATATTCACACCTTCAACTCCTTTCTCTGTGGGCACCAAGCTTGGTTTCTTTGCGACATCATCCTGATCAAAAAGCTCCTCTAGAGGTATGAGACCTCTAGGAATTACTTTATCCTTTAGCTGCAATATGTCCATCTGGTTTGCTTCCAACTCCTGATCATCAACCTCATACTCACCCTCTATGGGAGTATCTTTGAATTTTCCATCACCCTACAAAAATGCATTAATCTCATTATCATCCCAAAATACTTGCGAATACCTTAAATTGTCCGGAACAGCAGGCCTATGTTTGACATAGATCTCAAACTTATTGTTGGAGTTCATTGGAATATTCAAGTTACTTGCAGTAGTGGCAAGAGAATCAACAATAATGTTCTGCATCCTAGGCACTGCTGTCAAAGTATACTCTGGGAATGTTTTCAAAATGTCCAAGACTGCATTTCTGTATGCCCTCAATCTTGGATGTTTTGCTTGATATTCTCCCTTCACCTGTTTGATTATCAGTTCAGAGTCGCCATACACAGAAATCCTTTTTGCATTCAACTTCTTCAAAATTTTGAGACCTGCAATCAAAGCCTCATATTCTTCTTCATTGTTAGAGCAATCAAAAGCTAACTTATAGGCACAAACTCTAACATTACTCGAAACCTTCTCAGGTTGAAAAACAGGACTCCTAATCCATATTCCAATGCCAGCTCCATCCTTACCAACAGCTCCATCAAAATCCATACTCCGCAGGCCTTCTTCTTCTTCTTGAAGGTGCTGGAAATTTTCTTCTTTCTCTCCTTTACCTTGGCTGATTTCCGGCTGTTCATTGTCTCTTTGCTGCTGGCAGGCAGGAGGTTCAGAAGTGTTTGCTGATTTGTCCTTTTCCTTTTTGAGGACCTCTCTGAAATTCTCTGAAATCTCAGGTATTTCATCCACTTGTACCAATTGAACATTATCATCATTTAAACCACCATCAAAATATAAAACAAAAGACTCCAAGTCTGTATGGACAGCATTAATGGGATGATTTACAGGCTTGTCTTTGTTGGTAATCATATATTTCATTTTCTTTTCTCTATATAACTTCCTCAACTGGCCAAATACAGGGATAGTGGCATAAGAGAAGTCAAGCTTCATGGTTCCCTTAAGTTTTGCACCCCACGACCTAGATAGAAGCATTCTGAACCTTGGTGGGACATCAGCAACAACTACATCCATCAAGACATTCTTTGCTGGAATCTGATCTAAAGACACTACAAAATATTTAATTAAACCAATACAGTGGACTCTACTTGAGTCGAAGGAATAGAAGTCATGATATTTACGAGTGATGTCAAGGCCTAGCTTCTCCATGACAGCTTTGGGCATCAAATTATGTGAGGCCCGGGAGTCCAACATAGCATTATGCAGGATAAACTCATGTACTCTAAGACTCAAGTAAAAAGGAGGGACTTCATTTTCTTCAGATTCTTCTGTGGCTGGACCGAAAATAAGTTCAGGGTAGTCGTCTTCTACATTGACCATATCAGAGACAGAATCTATTTGCAAGACTTTGGACACCTGAGTTTTATACACACTATTCTTCACCAACTCTGTGAAGGGCATAGACACTTTTAATTTAGAGATTTCATTTTCTAGATTGAAGGAGGGAGATTTTTCTACCTCTTTGATGGGAGGGTATTTCTTCTCTGTTGGCTCCTTTACTGTGTTCTACTGGTTCTTTTCATTTGTTGTATTAGCAATTGCAAGCGCTTTACTAGAAGAAGGATCAGCTGGATCCTTTCCTTTCTTCTGTGCATCCTTTTTCATTTGGAGTTCCTTTCTCTTTTGAATGGGGCTGACTGTAACCTCTATGTTCCTTAAAGAGTATTGCCTTTGCTGAGCCGACAGAGCATTCATATACCCTCTCTGATAGTCATCAGACTCTTCTTCCAGTACTGTATCATTGGCCAAAATGAAATTTTGGTCTTTCTGAATGTCTGGAGTCGCCATTGTGTATTCTTCGTCTTCTGTAAGGAAAATGGGTGCACCATCAGCCGTGAAAAAGTGATTAGCCTCAATCACAGGATCATCGTCGTCTGAATTTGTTCCTTGCACGTAGTTCTGCTGCAAAGGAGTTTTAATTTGCTACTGTGGTGGCGCAATTTGGTCTTGCATTCTCGACTCTCTTTGTTTAATTCTAAACTGCGGCTGCTGCCCTCTGAAATTGGGATTTCTTATTTGAGGCTCAAGTCTATCTGCAATGGTCAACCTATCAACCATTTTTTCCACTATTCTGATCAGAGTGTCCATTTTACTATCTGAAGTAGAGGCCTCTTTTATTGTGACTCTTTTCTCAGCTCTGGCTCGTGCTCTTTTAGCCAGCAGATTTGCTTCAACATTAACCGCTATCTTCTGCATGTCTTCAAGTGAAGACGGATCTCTTTCACGCAGTTGATATGCCATGTCAGCATCAAATCCATCGGGAAATGTTAACAATGCTAGTCCCTCAGGAGGCTTCAAATTAGTTGGAATAACATTATATACAGCGTTGAATCTCAAACAATAATCCTGCAAGGTTTCACCCACATTCCTTTTAATGTTCTCATATTCATACATAATTTGAAGTGGGTTATTTTTTACCCCCCACCGGTCCAAGAACTGAGTGTGCAACTCCTGCAATGCGCGAATTGTGCCTGGCGGTAGGGCTCTAAACCACTTTCTAACTTCGCCTCCGAAACTTTGAACAAACATCCTCATCATTACATTCTCTGCTTCTACCTCATGAAAATCAAAAAATTCATTCATTTTATCAACATGTTGTTGAGCCGTGATGCTCTGAATGGCATCAAAAATAGGAATTTTGCTTTGATAGTCACCTGGCATGTCATTGAGGACCTAGGGTAAGACCAGGGGTGCATACCTGGTAGCCATAACTCTGGGTGGATTTACGACGGGATTTGTAGGATTTGAGGGAGGTGTTATTGGAGGAGATGATAATTGGGAATTGAATGATGGGAATGCTGATGAATTGGGAGGGGGGAATGTTTTTCCTAATGATTCTGAAGGATCGGGGATATTATTTATAGTGATGGACTGAGGAGAATTCAAAATGTAATCGTCAATGGAGGTATTTTCTCTTTGGACTTCAATATCTACAAGGAAATCAGGATCTAAAACTGTATCATCAATGTCATTTTCAGACTTATTCCTAAATAAATAAAGCTCAAAAATCTCGTCAAAGGAAAGATCTTCTACAAAAAACCATTCACTGGGCCAAGTATAGGATCTGAAGACGGGTCTGGGGCTTAATGATCCTTCTTGTCTTCTGACAATTCTTGGGATAAGATTTGGATTTTCAAACATAGGGGGAGGATTTGGATCTGGATTAGCCCTGGTGTATGTTCTTGAAGCCAGTGTGGTCGAATTTCTATTTTACAAAAATCTTATTTTGCAGCCTAGAAAAAATCTGAACATCATCTTTCAAAGTCTAGAATTATTTGATATACTGGGGCAAATATTGTAAGTCATATGTCATGTTTATAAAACTAGACCGGAGATTGACTGAAGCAACATTTATCTACTTATGCACCTGCAAAGAAATGTGCAGTTCGAAGGCTACTTGGCATAACTTCAGGCTCCGTCTGTAGTTTATAAAAAAAATAACACTAACAAACAAACAATCTTGAATTACGTCCCCAGTGGAGTCGCCAGAGATGTTAGCACCTGAATTGGACCCCAGGCTGCAAAAGGAAAAACAGGGTAACAACTAAACCACGCTCAGCCTTGTAGCTAGCCCTACAAGGACAGGAGAGGGCTCTCTCTGTAAAAGAATATTTCAATGGAACACAATAAATGGACTGATATTAGGCTAGATAAAATGATGGGATGTGTGGGATGTAAAGGGACAGTTGAAACTGGGAATTAAATCATGACACAGGGTATTTCATGGGGCAAGATAGGCAGGAAACTTAGCAATCAAGTTGAAATAAGATGGGACGGAAACACTGGTGAGGATATGAAAAGGGCACAGTAAATGGATCCTTTTCAAACAGAAGAAAAAAACAGAGCATGAATGATTTCCCAAGGCAGAGCATATAAAATGGATTCTACCTTTCTATCTTGAAAGCATTCAAAGGAAATGTTTATGTATGAATGGAACACATAACAATTCACATATAAAACAAAGAAGAAAAACAAATGCTAAATTTCATACCACATGGATCCCACAAATCAAAGCTGCATCTCTTATTAATTCCTGTCAAACTATACAATGTAGCGTAGAGATGTTCTTCCACACTATTCGCTTACTCTCTCCAACTCAGACTGCTTACAAAATGATTTACAATTACAATAATAGGCTGAAATGTGGGAACACAGAACCGTGAAAAGAGGAGTTGTTCTAACAGTTGAAGAACTGAAATATAATCATAGAAAGAAATACAACAATCTGCCCCTGAAAATAAGAGACAGTATTGCATTTGACCACTTTAGAGATTTTTCTATTAGGCTGTATGAACGAAAATAGGTAATCCGATGAACCGATTTCCTATTTTTCTGCTTGCTGTAGATATCTTTATTTTATTTTAAGCTCTCGACCTTTGAATGTTCGCTTTCCATTATTTCTTTATTCTCTGACCTTTTTTTTTAATAAACTGTCGTTGAAAGAAAACAGAATGAAATTCCATGCTCTTGTGAAGGGAAACCGATTTTTAATGGGAAAAAGGAAGGGAAAGGAGGCGGGACCCACATAAATCGTAATCAGAGTGAACCGACTGAGGGATATATTAGTGTAATCGCAATCGGAATGGAGCGGGAGCGGAGAAATAATATAACAAACTGTAATCGCAATCGGAAATCGGAGTCGGGAGTAGAGCAGAGTGGTACATATAATATTTCCGATGCGATTGGGGAGAGAGGAATAATGGAAAACCTTTGTAAAAAACGAAATATAACAAATTTTGAATTTACAAAGGGGAAAGCCCTTTATTTTATGAATGGGCGGATGTATAGTACGGTGGGCCCTGGGGGTTTAATCGCAATCGGAGATTGGGAGATGGGTTAATCAGAACGCGTATTTCAAATTTTGCGATGCGATTAATCGGGGGAAGCGGATCAGAGGATCGGAGCAATCAGAGGGAAGGTGCGATCGGGGCAGGACTTGCGATCGGGCAATCAGAGCAATTGGAGGGAAGGTGCGATCGGGGGAGGACTTGGCGATCGGGCGATCGGAGGAGGACTTGCGATCGGGCGATCGGAGCAAGACTTTGCGATCGGGTCAATCGGAAATCGGAGCGATCGGAGGAGGACTTGCGATGCGATCAATCGCATCGCAAATATTTGCGATGAGCCGATTGGAATGATTCACATAAACATTGCGATTGAAAAGTTTGCGATTGCGATTGGATAAGGGTTGTGATTGCGACTTATAATGCGGGTCATATATAATATAACACTTTATAATAAAGTTTATGGGGATGGAAAGGGGAAGTGGTTTGGTAATTAAATCGCATATGTATATAAAATATTTATAATGCGATGTTGTAAATCGGAAATGGGGAAAAGGGGTTTTTGTAAAGGGATATAAAACTTTAATAAAGAAAAGTTGAAGGGAAAAATGGGAAATAGGGGGTAAAGGGAATTTTACTTCACTTAAGCATAAATTTCAATCCAGAAGTCAGTTTTGAGAGTGTAGCATATCGTTGGAAAGCTCTTTCTGGGCTCTTTCTGATGGATCTGCTTGGAGAATGATTTGATGCCGAACATGCTGTGAAAAACTTCTCTTAAAGGTAGGGTGATGATCTTTTCGGAGATGGCAGCTTCTGAATTGTGACTGAAGGGAAAAGTATTATGCTTTCACCTCAAAACATGGTTTTGAGGTGAAACATGCATCAAACTGAATAAATGATATCTCTGATCTTCCTAGTGTTGTGACTTTGTATTTATTGACTTCCTCATGACCATGCTGATATTTATTTGACACTTGACTCATTAATTTGACCATGGTGAGACCTTAGAGACTAATGGGACCAATCCTATGACCTACTGACATGATTTTGAGAATGAAAGTGACTAATGACTAAAGACCATAGAAAGGAAAATCAGCAAGTACCTCATGAGGGACAACTGATAAAAATTACTACATGGAATGGTGAAATTTATTCGGTATGAGACACCTAATATGCAAATGCAAAAAGAGCAGTTTTGATCGCTGATGGCAGTATGTCTAGACTGACACTAACACATTCCTACTATTTTCATGATGAGGTTGAAAATTGTGCATTTGATTAAATTTATTGGTTGTCTAGTCAAATGAAGATCCCTTTGTTCTCAACCTCAATTAATCTCTTTCCACTTGAATATGTGCCAATACTATATCTAGATTGCATGGTGCTTAAAATATCATATGTACTCAGATTTATGCTAAGAAATACCTTAGATCTATGTTAAGAAGATTGCTTCGTGTTGATAATTCATTCGTTGTGAGATCAAAATAGATATGGATGTGGTTATTATGGTTTATGAGAAAGCTCTATTAAAAGTAGATTAATAATGGAGTTTGTATTAATGTATTTTGCTTTAATATATTAGAACTCTCCATGCTCGAACTCAATATACTTCATGTGGTCATATATATCATAAGAATAGATCTCTTAGGATAACAAAATCCTCGGTAATTGTACTACAAGAATCCCTCTGAATTGATAAATTGTGCCTTTGTTGAATTGAAATAGATACAAATACTATTATTAGGGTTTCTAAGAACTTTTTTCTTGTATGAAATTGATAGGAATGGATTGGTTAGTCTCATATATAATAATAATTATAATTAAATAACTAGAATCAGTGTAGCAAATAGGACTCTAATCTTTTTTTAACATGCTTTTATAACCATTTTTATAATGCAACATGCAACTTAATTTTAACAACACAACAATACTGGTGGTGCATATGTGATGTTAATGAGATGCATGACTTTATGTTTAGATATGGTGGTGTTGAAAATGATGGACATGTCACATAAATGAGATGATATAGTGAAAGAGACATTACTAATGTGGCAATTTTACTAATACTTGGTGTTTGAATGAAGCCAAATTCAATTTCATAGTTTACTTGCTATCCATCTTTGAAATAAGCATATTGAAGTTTTGACTCTTCTTATAAAATTGAAAAATCATATATTACTTGGTAGATGTGACTAGATCGCACATTGAAATGGGTAGATTATTAACTTCTATGATAAATGTGATATCTTTATTAATATTCAATGTTAAATTTCTCACCAAATTTAACAATTAGCTTTCTATCAAAATCTGTAAAATTTCTACTAAATTTTGATTCTTTTACAAAATTAAAAAATCATGTACTCCACTTCTTTATTTGGAATGAACAAGTTATTAGCTCCTTCCCTCTAAAATATACTCATTAAATAAATACATTATTTATGATCACATATTTATACTAAAAAAAGTCTCAAAACATTTTCAATAAATATTCTTTAATTACAATTTTAAATGCTGCATTATAATAATGATGGCCAAAATGTACATGCCAAATTTTAAAAAAAATGATAATTACAACCTAAAAAGTAAATCCAACTATTTTCATAAATAAATAAAAAAATATATATTATTGTAAACCTAATTCTCTAAACAATATAAAAACATATAAAAATAAATAAAAATTATATATATATATATATATATATATATATATATATATATATATATATATAATTCTTTATTATCATATTCATTACTAATTATTATGTATTACGATGATCATACACTTACCTATCTAATAATGCACTGAAAAATAAACAAATAAATCAAAGACACACAATTTGACATTTTGAATAATGGCTCTTGCTGCTACAAATTTTCATCAGTCATCAATGCCTGACAATATATTCCACGTACTTTTTCTGCCTTGCCTTTGACAATATATGTCTTGCCACAAAATGCACAACGACAAAAGCGATATTAGATGCTTTATTTGGTATCCACGTACAGGTGGTTCTACTTCTCTATCATATACTAAACTTTTCCTTCGCAAGAAGGCTAACTAAACAGAAACGCTGAGAGTATTACTGTGGCTCAAGAGGGAGTTTCTAGTTATATTTTCACCATGAATTTGGGAAAGAGTGGAGTAGCTAATTGGAACGAGGATTCTCAGAAATTCGCTCAGACAAAACAAAAATCCTCTGTATGGGATTGCGAGAGCAGCCTCTACGACTCATTCGAATTACAATCCTTAGTTTCTCTGCTCAACCAGGCACTCTCAGAGGTCTCGAGTTCGACTTCCGATCGCTACCCACGACCTGCTGCTCGATGCGTACGTAGTTTCTCCACCCCAAGGACAGCCGGGCCCCGACTTGTCACAGATTCAATGCGCTGCAATATCCACCATACCGTCATGGCTGAAAAAGCTGAAAGCTGCTCAGATTTGAATAAAGAAGGCATTTTATCCCGATCTGTAAAGAAGTTGTTGATGAGATTTTTTCACAAGAAAACTCTGCAACGCAGAGGTGGAGGGATCGAAACCGACGAGCTCTGTAAGTGTTATCAGGCCGAGGTACAGCCCAATTTCGTGCTTCGAAAATGTCGCTCTGAGCGAATGAGCTCTCAAGCGTTCGACGGACTTCGCAGGAAGAAGTGATTTGACAGAAAAAGGGAACTCTATCACTGTGTAAATACTGCAGTGCATATATGTACAATGAATGTATTCCATGCAATCATTCTATGGGAAGTAGTTAGTCACATGCATTTACAACAATTATGTTATGTGTGTGTCATGCTTTCACCTGTGAAAAAGATCTTTGTGGTACTTCTTTAAGGGGTTGATTCATGGCATGTTAGGGTTTTTTTTTTGTGGTACTTTTATAAGGGTTTTGATTCATGGCAGTTAGGTTTAATTTTAATTTTTTTTACTTTACTTCTTTAAGGGGTTTGATTCATGGCATGTTGTTTATTTTTTTTGATGTGGAAAGTGCAACTTTGTTTACATGGCTCGTTTTATAAATATTGAAGGGTTCTCGAGGTACAAATCTTGGAGTAGTGAAAAGGTTTATGGTGTTTATGTCATGTGGAATGTGGAGCTTAGAATTATTCTATATCATAAGAAACTGATGCAAGTGGCAATGTATTGGGCATTTTAAATTTAGTTCTTTTTTTTCTTTGATTTGAGCCAAAATTGCAAGCAGCAAGGCTTGAGTGTTGGAATATAGGTGCATATTTGTTATCTATGGATTTGGACACTTGAGTAGCTCTGAATGATTCATATCTATAAATGAATGACATGAAATTCATATTTAAACAAAAAGAGAGATAATGAAATGCAATATCAATTAATAAATGGAAAATGTTGAAAATTGTATAAGTGCGTAATGAAAGCAAACTAGTTTAGGCAATGGTAACTTATCTATGAGAAGAGATGTGATGTGCATAATGAAAGCAAACTAGCTTAGGCAATGGTAACTTAAGAGATGTGATAGCGACATGCCTTATGAATTGTGTTACAATAAGACTCTGAGGCTTTATTCATCATGAAGAAACAATGAGAAACCCTAAACCTCCAAAAACTTAACCCTAGAATATGAAGCACTAAAAACTTATAATCCCCGATGGGGTTACTTAGCATGTCAACTCCTCATGGTAGTTACTTTGGCTTAGGATCTCTCTTTGGCGTGCAAAATAGCTCGTTAGAAAGGTTTATCCGAGGATTAAAAAAATGGACTGCAAATGTGAGTCATCGTCCCACGTTTTTTGGTTTCCCCAAAAGACATCATTTAGGGCCTCAAAACAGATTTGACAATTCAGAACCCAAAAACTGCCAAACATAAAAAATTGTCGAAATAGGAAATTGGGGTGAAAATAGGAAACTATTAGGAAACAATGTTGGGGTCCAAGTGGAATATGCAGGTAGCCACCAGTATCCACCTGAATGAGTGAAGGAGAGGTCTCAGAGGAACTCTAAAAGTGATGGAATAGTTGCATCAATTAAACTCTAATTGAAATATAATAATTTTTATTTTTTTAATTTAAATATGTATAGTATTGTTTTTTATTTAGATTTCTTATCATACTTTTATTGATTTGTTATTAACTTTTGAAAAAAATTATAATATCAATACAATATTTATTAACTCTTTAAACGTTGCTTATGTTTTTTTAATAATTTACTTTATTACTAAATTTCGATTTATATTTTATTTATATAAATAAAGATGGATATGCATATTTCACGTTTAGTTTAATTGATTTTTCAATTTTCAAATTTTCAGTTTTTATCATAATTTTCATATTTCACATGATTTTAAAAATCTTGCTAATGTTTTGAATGCTTTCCTTATACACTTTTTTATATCCTTTACTCTTGAAATCTCAATCAAGTTATGCTTCTTCACTCATTTTATAAATCCTAGCATGCACAGGGTTTCATATAAAGGATCATATTTGGGGCGTTAAGGAGTTTCTGGTTATGTTTACATAGGTAGAAAACGATATTCTCTCAATGGTAAAGTGTGTGCCAAGGAAGTTTTTTTCCACAGAAAAAAAAATCGAACTTTCTATTATGAATAGATAGTCACATAGCATATGCATAGCATTTCTGATCAACTCCAATTCTCCTTCTATTCGAAGGAGAAAAGTAGTCTCAACTGCCTTGAATACCTGAAGGGTATCACGAAAGCAGCCTGTCCAAAATAAGCATAAAAGGGGCACTTCCATTCAATCACATCTCCCGATTTTAAACCGAAACAGAGATAATGATGAGAATGGATAGGTTCTTGTAGAAGCCAAGGCTTCCTTTTCATAAAAAACTGAGGAAACCGGTAGTAAAAAATATCCCGATCTCCTGAGATAAAACAGTTATCCGATAGAGTCCCAAGACCTCCTCAATGAGGAAAACAGTCCTGTGACTCATCATAAGTTTGTGTAGCAGTTATGTTGTTTGTATCAGAACATAAAGAAAAACATAGAAAAAAAGACAGCAGAATATATACACGAGAGGAGCAAGTGTGATCTTTTATCCAAAAACGGGCTGTTCCAAAGGATGAACAACCCTGTTTTCCATCTCTGTCACTGTCCAGGTCCCCACAGTTTTTTCAGAACCTTCTTTAGATAGGCGGTCTGCATCCTGGTTCTGTTCCCTGTAAATGTGGCAAACAGTGATCTCAGTGAAAAAACATTTGATCCAAAAAATCTCTTTAAGCAAAGGCAGCAAAATATAATTCCTGCATTGTTGAGTCCCATTAAACCATTTCACAATATTCTGAATCTTCCTCAATTGTCTTAAAGTTAGCCAACAGAGAAGGTAATGTAACGCTTTGAGTTCAGCAAAATTATTTGTCCCTTGCCCAAGACCAACTGATGCTCGCAGGGACTTTCAGGGGATAAATGAATGACCAAACCAGCTCCACACCGCCCATTGATGTCTGAAGCTCCATCAAAGAAATCCCAAGGAACCGATTCCCTAATGAGTTCTGGCTAGATGCAACGAGATGGAGCAGGACCAGATGGGGTTGGGATACTGTCATAGATGGCTGCTCCTTCCACAGCCAGTCTTCTGATTAGGAAAGAAAGATCTTGAAATATTACCCGATTTCTTGCAATCCAGGTGCCCCAAGCAATCAAGAGAGGGATCGTACGAACTTTGTCATCGGGAGCCTCCTGCCACCACCTGGACCAAGCTTGCTGAATATTTTCTCCTTCCCATCTGATAGGGGTATTAATGAGCCTTAAAGATTCATCCCAAAGACTTGCATTATAGGGGCAGTTTAGAAAAATATGAAGGGAGGTTTCCTCCCTGGATTTGCATAAGAGCACCAGCCCGGGCCTATTTTCCCCTTCTTTTGAAGAAAATCCCATGTTGGCACTTTTTTCTATAAGATACACCAGAAGAAAAGCTTAGTCTTTACTGGACATTTCAGCTTCCAGACCGGTTCGGACCACCAGGCAGGGGGCTCCCACCCTTGTTGGGACATCAACCATTTATATCCCAACTTCGGAGAGTAGGTTCCAGACTGTGCGTGTACCCATCGGAGTTCATCCCTTGAATCAGTAATCCATACAGAGGAGTTTTGCAAGTCCAAACAGAAAAGCCTCCATTCTTCCATCCATCTCTCTTGAGGGTGAAGATCAGTCCCTGTTAACCACCCTTGCCTCAGAATAGAGGAGGACCGATGATCAGCCACCTGACTAAGATTGTGGAAGCCCCTGTCGTTTAGAAAGGTTACCAAATCTTGAGAAAGGGTAAACCTTGCTGAAAACCCGACCCATGGATCGTGTCCTAGCCTCACCTAGACTCCATCACCGACATTCCACGCTAGACCCTGTTCAATGGTTTGGACAGAGGCAACCACAGCCTTCCAGACCACAGAGGCGTTTTTTGAAGATTTTAGGGGCATGCGGACCCATTCGAGTGTTGAACCCTGTTCAATGTATTTTATTTTTGTAACAGACGACTAGAGCGAATCGGTCGTTATAAGTCTCTAGGCTAGTTTGGCTGCTAGGGATTTCGAGAAAGAGTGAAAAATCTTGGTACCCCAACCTCCCCATTCCTTGGGTCTGATGATTTTTTCCCATGCTACCTAGGGGGTAACATGTTCCACTTTGGAGCCAGCTCATAGAAATCTACTGCAAAGTCTGTCTATGGAGGCTAGAATACCTTTGGGAATCCATATAAGACTAGCCCAGTACACCGGGATTGCCATTAAGACAGACTTGATTAAAACCAGCCTCCCTGCCCTTGATAGCCATTTGTGACTCCAGTGATTTAGCTTTTATTCAATTTTAGCAAGAAGCCACTTCCAGTCATGGATCCGGTAATTATCAGGCTTGAGGTCGAACCCCAAATATTTAAAATTATCCTGAAGGGATTTGATTTCAAAGTGTAAGAGAGCTTCAACTCTACCCACCTCCTCTATGGACAAACCAAAATTAGTTAGGGTCGATTTCTGTTCATTTATTTTGAGACCTATTGCCTTCAGAAATAGATCCAAGATACTCTTTAGGGTTCGATAATCCTCCATGATTCCATTGCTAAAATGAAGGATATCATCCACAAAGAGCAGATGAGTGACCCAGAGATTAACTACAACTTCTATTCCTTTTAGCTCACCTTGTCTCTTTGCTTTGTGAATCATTAAGCTAATGCCCTCAACAACCAATAGAAAAAGAAGGGGCGAGAGAGGGCACCCTTGTCTTAAGCCTCTCTCAGGATTGAAGAAAGAAGTAGTAGCTCCATTTATCAAAATTGCAAGAGAGGACGAGGTAACATAGCTCATGACCCATCTGATAAAGTCAAATCTGAAACCAAGATGAGTTAAAAAAATTCGCAGACACATCCAGCTTATTCTTTCGTAGGCCTTTGAAAGATCAATTTTCACAATTGCCCCTTTCTTACCACTTCTCTTAAGACTATGAAGAGATTCTTGAGCGACTCCCACTGCTTCATGAATCTGTCATCCATCCAAAAATCCAAATTGCTCAGGGGAGATATGCTTGGATAAGAAGGGTTTAATCCTTGATGCAATGACTTTTGCAATAATTTTATAGACATAGGTACACAAAGAAATGGGCCGAAAGTCATCAAAGGAGTTAGGGTGATCGGATTTGGGTATCAAGGCTAGGAAGGTTGAATTGAAGGGCTGGTAGATAGACCCTGAGCACCTAGACTCCTCCACTACAGCTACCAACTCGTCCCCAATAAATTCAAAAAAATGCTGGAAGAATTCTACAGTCCATCCATCCAGGCCTGGACTTTTGTCCTTCTGCATAGCCTTAAGAATGTCTTCCACCTCCTGTTTAGAAACTGGTGCCATGATGGCATCATTACCCTCTTCATCAATGTAGCTAGGGAAAAAAAGGGCCACTCTAATTACTTCCGCAGGAGCTCTAAACAGAGCTTTAAAATGGTTAATACCAAGGGTCGCCAGTTCTTCAAAGGATTTGGCCATTTCAACATCCTCCTTCGGGATTTTCCAAATGGTATTTGAATTTTTCCAGCCTTTTGCATAATTCTGAAAGAAATTTGTATTTTCATCTCCCGCTTGCAACCAAATGGCTCGGCTTTTCAACCGCCAACTTTCTTCCCTAAGTTGGAGAATTTTCCTTCGAGAGGCTTCCAACTCCTTAATTCTAGCCCTTGACTCCAAAGAGGCATAACCAGCGCCTTCTGGGTCTTCCAACCTTTCCAATTCAGAATTTACCTTTTTGAGTTCCTCCTCCTCCTGTAATTTCTTTTGGAGGGCGCATTCTTTGGTGGCACGCTTCATTCTCTTGAGATTGTTCATGAAAAAAGAGCTTCTATTGTCCTCACGGCTGAAGTTATCCTTCCTCCATGTAGCATGAAAAAGGCCATTATAAGATTCATCCTTCAACCAGGAAGAATTGAATTTGAACGGGATTCCCGGTTTCTTGCCGTCACCTTTCATTTCCAGAAAGATTGGGAAGTGGTCCGAAATACCCCCCTCCCAGACCCAGTGTCTATAGACCAACAATTTCTCTGCCCAATCTTCACAAAACAAAAATCGATCCAGCTTTTTTCCCACCCACTCAGCCCCTACTCGCCGATTCCTCCAAGTAGGATGTAATTTAAGAAGGGGGACATCCACCAGATGAGATGTCGCCAGTTTGTTCCAGAAAAACTCAGTAAGGGGGTCCGGTCTGGCTGAGGCTCCCCATGATTTAGATTCCCCCAAGGAGAAATTCAGGTCTCCTCTAATTATCAGATTTGGGTGGGAGAGGCAAGAAGTTCTGAAAAAATAGGTCCAGAAACGATCCCTGTCCACGCAAGGTCCATAGATGTTCAAAGAGAGGAAAGACAGGCTCAGTTCATTAGAGTAGAGTTCCATGGCCAAGAAATTTTCTGAACCCTAGGAGGAGATTTCTCTTAGCTTCTTCGAATTATATCTTGAAACCACACCCCCAGATCTGCCTGCCGCATCAAGAGCATGAAAAGCCCAACCAGGCATCAATTTAGAGAGTACACTTATCACTTCATCCCCTTTCCCTAAATTTTCCTGCAGCATAATGACATTCGGATTTTGAGAGTGAATAAGTTCTCTAAAGGCTAGCTTTTTTGGCTGGCTAGCTAAGCCCCTGAAATTGAAGGATAGAAAGATCATTGGGTACCTTGGGGGGATGGTCGCTCTTCTCTAAGCACCCCAGGGATTGACATCTACCTCCCATCAGCTATGTCTACGACTGCTTTCAGCTGGGCCTTTGAAAGGTTAGATTTTCGTCCCCTCAACTTCCTTGGACCAAAAGCCACAGGGTCCAATGCAAGCCCTCCTACAACCATCCCTTTCCCTTTACGGTTGGCCAACGGCCTAAGGTTATAAGGAGGGATTTCAGAAGCTGGAACCTCGGGACTAGAGGGAGCCAGGTCATCCTCAGAGGGAGAAAGGACAGGCTTAGAGGGGTTCAGGACAGATAGGATGACACTATCTAAGGATGATTTAGATAGATTTAAAGTATAGAGATCATTGAGGATCTACCTAGAAGGACCAGGCCCAACAACATCAAACATAGAGTAACAAACAAAGGAGCATAAGGAGAAAGGATTGAAAAGAGACATACCCGCCTAAGACACCCCAACAATTTCAGAAACTGGAAGGGGAACCAGGAAGGTCGACGGAATAGCTGGAGGTGAAGAGGATGTGATAACACCCACCGCTTGATCCCACACCATGGTCTCCTGAATTTCTGGGTTCTTCGCCTGCTCAGTGGGGTGTAAGATAGTCACCTCTCATGACCCGCCTCTTCATGAAAAGAGGCTCCCTCCTGCTTGCAAGGTTTCTTCTGTCTATGGCGGCGTTGGTGGCCAAGAGGGTACTCCTTCACCAAGTGCCCATACTTATGACAGCGATTACAACAAAAAGGAAGGTTCTCATAGTCCAAAGTCTGCAAAAATTCTAGGTCCCTGTACTTCAGATTCATTGCGTCCGCCAAACCCTCTCTGGGATTAAGACTGAACAGGATCCATGCCACACTCCAGTCCCTTGATTGAATATAGGATTTGTCCACCTCCAAAAATTTTCCCAAAGTATTTCCAATGGAAATGAAAATAGAATTTGTCCAAAAATGCATAGGGAGGCCAGGGAGTTTGACCCATACTAGGGACTCCGCCATCTTTTCTTTCTGTGCATCAAATAAGGGGGTCCATCGACGAAAAAGGATTGGTCTCTTCCCAAAAAACCAATTCCTTCCTAGAACCCAATCGACATGATATTTACGGTCAAATCTAATATTGAACCATCCCCTGGCCAAGTTTTTGATCTCTGTGGGCTGACCGAGGGCTTCTTTCCATTCATTGAGGACCCAGTCAGAGATATATTCAGCCAAATACTTCCTACCTCTCACTCTTCCAACTAGAATGGTTTCTGACGCTTCCGTGGCTTGCTCTATGCTGATGTCCACACCCAATAAACAACTTGGCCTATCATCTTTTTTCTTGATGGGTTTCTGTTTTTTCCTCTTACCACCCACGAATTCCTTGTTTCCCTCCCCCTCTCCAGGAGTTTTAATAAAAGGAGCATCTGTCCCAGCGGACTCAAGTGACCCCGGTCACCTTCCTTCAAAATCCTTTGGAACCTCTTCTTCCTCCCGCCCTTCCTGCTGCACCCTAGACTCAAGGACTACCCCCTTTCACAGATCTAACCCTTGATTTTCGGATACCAAGGCCCAGGGGAGTCTATCTACTGCTTCATTCAAGGAAACCCTAGACTGGCTGTGTAGCTGAGCCACCCCTTGAGGTTCGCTTAAAACCGGCCCACTCGCACCTTGAGAGAACCCAAGAGCGTGAGGCACAAAGGGCACAGAAACTCCAGTAGTAGGGAGACCCTGACCCAACACAGACTTCCGAAACCCTACCGGATCACCCTTAGAGTATCCTCCTAGAGGTGGTCTTCCAGAGTGACTCCCTTCACCTAAGGCTTTGAAGCTTGCAAGCCCTTGAAACCCATAACTGCCTACTATATCCTCTATCACACTAGTAAAAATAGGAAGAAAAGGGTTACCTTGAGCCACCACCGGAGAAAAATGCCATGGAGGTTGTGGAACCGCTCTATGCCTTCCTTCGGACACAGGATTTCATTCTCAAACTGGTTCTTGGAGAAGCCCAACCCTCCAAGACCCGCTCCAAGTACTCTGAAGGGTTTCTTCTAGCAAGCCTGCCCCATACGATAGCCCCCCAACAGCCACTTCCTCGCTGAGAACTTGCAGGTCCGCACTGTTGGGAAAGAAGAGTTCGAGGTTTTTCTCATAAACATCATACCCCCAACATGTAAGGAGATCTTCAGGCACTGGCTCAAGCTTGACCGACTCGCTGTCAAAACCCATCTCTACAGCCAACAATGTTCTTAAATCGACACGGTGAAAACGGAAATCCCGCTCCAGAGCAGAAACCCTAACAACAAAACACCGTCGCAGGGAATAGAAACGGTCATGTGCCAAGGAAGTTAAAAGGGTCTGTTAGAGTTGGTATCTTCATCCCTCCGTCAGAGATCAAATTTCTCTTGTTGCATTTCATTTTAAGTGTCTCATTCAGTTCAGTCAGCTACATTCCTTTAGGAACATAGATCATCTGACGGTAGGGGGCTTTTCACTCATGTTCCTCATGTCTTGTACCTACTAGATTAGGTCTTTTCATTAAAATTAGTTACAGTCATTATTGGTCTTATAGTCTGCAAAGAGTCACTTTAGGGTTTTAGGTTTCATTAGGTCTAGGGTTTCGTTAATTCGGTCTTCAAAATGCTTAATATTGTCAGCAGGCACATGTGGAAGCTTCAAATAAGGTTTTGATGCAAAATTTTCATCATCATAATACTTGATAATGATTTTTCTTCAAATCTCTGTTTTGAAGAAAAATTGTCTATTTCATCTTTTTGTAATAAATGCAATGTAATTTTAAAAGTTTTTTCAGTTGTAAAGTACTCCATTTGCAGCCCTGGTCGTCTTTGTCAAAGTTCCATGCCATCTATCCCTGCAAAGACAGACAAGAAAGTTCTTCATCAGTCAAAAGCACAAAGGAAACAAAAACAGAGTTCATTTAAAAAGTATCAAAGTGTGCAACATTAGAAAGTGGGTTTGCCCAAATGAAAAATTAAATTCCTTAATATATATAAGATATTTCCAAATTCAAAATTACATTTGCATGCCAAAGACATCAATGAGCCAAGAGAAATCGTGGAGGAGTGAAGAAATAGTTTTGGAGGCCGAACTGTGGTGAAATTGATTGTCGTGGTGCACTGGGCAACTGTCGCGGCGCATAGGGCCGCTCTTTATTGTGCAAATTTGAACTGTCGCAGTGCATAGAAAGGGTGCGACGCACTGGGCAGTGGTCGCGGCACACAGGGCCGACAACCAAATTTTTGGCCATTGCTTTCTAAAACTCAAATTAACTCGGTTTTTTCTACTCAAGTAAGTTCATATGACCCTCTAGTTTCCATTTAAAAATGTTTGAAGACGGATTATGAGAATTTTCTACACAAAACAAACCCTATCATATTGTTTAGAATTGCTTCCTTAGGGTTTTGAAGTTGAAGTTTTAAAATTGATTGTGGTGCCAAATACTCCATTCCCCACCTTGTTTATTCCTCCCCTCACTGTAATCTCATCACTACAGTCCATTCCCCTATCTCCCTTAAATCCCTAAAGTCACTCATACCCTCTCATTCCCATTGTCCCTATCCCATTTGCAAAATTTCCCCAAATTCCAAAAAATAAAGTGGTTGTCCCTTGTCCCTAAAATTGTCAATCACAAGTTTTCAAAAGACAATTATCACTTGATTAAAACCCCATTGTCCTCACTGCTCTATTTCTCCTACAGTCCCTCCCCTTTGACACATATTTGGCAACTAAAACAAAAGCACCAAATTCTCATTTTCATCTCATACAAGCCAACATACACCTTGCATAGACTTTGAAACACCATGGAGACGGACACTGATACATCATATGACTGAGATAGTGATTCCACCACTGAGTTACATGCACCTAGAAGGCCTCGTAAAGGTGGCAGACATGTGAGAGAGGAGCCCACCTCATTGACTGAATTGCAGGCTTGTCCACTTGCCATGACATGCTTTCGTCAGCAGTCATGTTTTCAATATTGTGAAATGATTTCTAGGACCCATTATCATCAGGAGTTGGCTCGTTTGTTTGTGTTGCATTTACATGGTGGTCAGGTAACTCTTGCTGGTGTAACTTTTACTTTGACACCGGAAACTATTTCTCAGGCAACCGGAATACCAAATTTGGGAGAACAATGGAACAAAATACAACAGGTGGATAGAGTGCATTATGAACCATATATCAAGCCTAGCTTCATGAAACAACTCAGCCGAGTGTTTCCTTTCCAGTTCTTGAAGGAATCCTATGCTCCTTTGATGAAACTTATTATCAGATATTTCAGTTGTGAGGGTCAGTTCTCACGCCTCTATGCCTATCATATCAGGTTATTGATGCATTTCACCAGAGTGAGGATGATGAACATCCCTTATTTCATGTGCTGGAACATTGAGAGAATGACCACTCTCGTGCAAAGGAAGACTCCCGAGCATCAGTGCAACAGTATTTATCACTATGCACCCATTAAAATTGTAGTCTTGCATCAACTTGGCTTGCGGGGCATTTCATGGGAGGATTTAATTGCTAATGATTTCTTCACAGCTCCTCATGTTCCTCCAGAGATTTTTCATGAGCCAGGTGAACCTTCACATCAGCTTGAAGGTCACGAGACAGAGCCTATTAGTGTGCTAGTGTTTGTTACTTATCAGAGAGGCACTAGAGCATTATTTGCAGCAGCTCAGCGAGTACTATCTCCACCTGGGGTGGAAGGGGTCTCGCTTCCGTCATCAGCAGCATAGGTACATGATAGAGGTCAGAAGCCCATGTAGGATGAGAGGCCTTCAAGAGGCCAAGACACTGATTTCATACTCATTGATGATGATTTGAGCTCACCCAGCTCAAAGTTGAGAGAGATTGTTCAGGAGCAAAAGGCGGAAATAGAAATTTTGTCCGACAAGTTGCAAAAATACCAATGGATCATCAACCATCTTGAGAAGTGAAATAAAAAATTAGAAGATTAGAATACAATCATGGAGTTGCAAAACATCCGCGAGAACCGGCAAGCTGCCCAAAGAAGCCAAACTGAGATGACATCTATTGAGCGAGAGATTGAGGCTGATCGAGAGACTTGGCTCGAGAGGGTCAATATTCACTTGGAGAAGCTATTGGCAAAGGAAAACAAGTAAAATAACATTTTAAGGCACATGAAGAACCATTATTGGGCACGCAATCATGTTTGCAAGGCGCGAAATCAAGATCCTGAAGGCAAAGCTAAAGAGGGCACTAAAGCGTCGCAAAAGGCATGATAGAATCCAAATTTTGGCCGAAGATTCTTTGGCCCAGCATAGTGCTTGATGGTGGACATTCAGCCCGAATTTCAAGAAATTTGGGAAACATTTTTTCAATTTTGAATTTTTTGGCCTTAACACAGATTTTTCCGCCCGACGCGTAGCGCCACTTGGCGCGCGCTTATAATTGGCAGCTCCTCTTCAAGAAAAATTTGCATTTCTAGATTTTTGATCAAAATTTATGCATGCCTATCCAATACCTAAGGATTTGGACAATTTTTGGGTTGCATGAAGGGTCAAAAACACCCTAAAATTGACCTTTCTGCCACTTTTTGGACACACAGGAAGCAATGCTGGGAGATTTGATTTTTGGAGGGGAAAATGGAAACCCAATGCCGAAATTCCACTTGGGTTGGAAAGTAGACAGGCAGGGCTTTCCAACGAGCTATCCTACACTCAATTTGGACTTCGGGAAGGCCCTGAAAATCAGCCTTAAAGTGGCACGACGCATTGAGTTTCCAGGTGCGACGCATTGGGAATTTTCGACAGGATTGATAGCGGCAACTCGGATTTTAACTCTAGTTTTGGCCATTTTTGAATTTTTTTATCTCCAAATGTAAAAATCTTGATGTAATTTGATTTAATTTTGGCACATTTTACTCATGCAAGTAGATTTATTCACCAAAAAGTGAAAAGTAACTGAATGAATCAGTTTCCTATCTTATACAGGCAAGTTGTTTCATTGCCTATTTTCCAGTTCCTAGTTTAGATCTTGTTGAAACAGCTCCTAGAATGGTGATCTTGACCCCTAGAGGCATGGGGATGAGTTAGGCTTGTCTATATTTTGTAATTTCTCAATCATTTTCAGGGTTGGACATTTGGGATTGCTTGAAATTCATTGTACATTTCATCTCTGCAATTTTGGCAAAGGAATAGACCAGGGTTTGCAGCACTCTTTGGGATCCATGTGGCTCTATGTTTTGATGGTGTGTTTCTCTCAGTGATTGTAAGTTTACTGATGTTTCATGTGTATCATTTTCTCTCTTATTTCTTCTTAAATTAAACAAACAAGCTATAAAGGTGGAATTCATTAGATTGCTTTGCTCTACCTTGAGTTTTGTTTAATTTTCCATGTTTTCATCTATTTGAAGAGGATTCTTGAAATCCTCTTGCCCTCTTCAGCTCCTCACCGGTCTGAACTATTCATTCATTCATTTCAAAGCATCAAAACAATTGCCTTCCTTTCCCCATTCAGAACTCTGCAAAAACTAGGCCTCATCCCTGGACCCAAAATTTGCCTTTCCCTTTGATCCAATAAAAACCTTCAAAATCAAATTCAACCTCCTTACATATATACCTAGCCTAAAATTATCTTTTATTCAGTCATCTCAAGCCTCATTGATCATTTTTCACTGAGATTGACAAGGAGAGAGCCCTCTCCCGATCTAGTAGGGCTAGCTACCAAATTAAGTGTGGTTTGATGTTACCCTAGATTCTGCCTTTCTCATCCTGAGGTAGATTTAGGCAATAAAATAGTGGCGACCATACTGGGCAAAGAAAGTTTTTTTTTTCTTTATAAACTACAGACGGAGCCTGAAGTTAGCCAGGTAGCCTTCGAAACGCTCTTTCTTTGCATTAGCGAAAGTAGATAAACGTTGCTTCAGTCAATCTCTGGTCTAGTTTATGAACTGAACATCTGGTTTCCTCAGTAAAATGTAATCAAGTTCAGATCTGATTGTTGATGGTGGACAATGATCAGACATCGAAAGGCTGAAATCATTCACCTGGCGACTCCAGTGTCGAAGAATCCCAAGTTTCAAAAATTTTATGGCGACTCTACTCTTAAAGAATCAATAGCCTAAGGAATTTCTTAGTGAATTCATTGTTATCAAAATGGTTTCGCTGGATCGAAGGTATGCTCCCATGAGCCGAGATCACATTCCAGGTTTTCCAAATAAAATTCCTAAGGTAGATTGGCAAAGGAATTTGCCTACATTTAAAGATGATGATAGGAAGGATGCTGCTTTACATCTGGTTAGATTTCACATACATATTCGCAAGTTGAAGGTTGATTTTCCTGAAGACTGCTTGATGAAGATATTCATGGCCACTCTGGAAGGTGAAGCCCGATCTTGGTATGAAAGTTTTCCGCCTGCTTGTATTTACTGTTTAAAGGATTTTCATACCATGTTCTTTGAAAGGTATAAAGAATCTTATCCATCCTTAACTTTAGTTCAGAACTGTTGTAGCCATGTTCATAGTTTTATTGAAAATCTTGAAAATTTTTATGAAGATGATGACTTCATGGATGATGAGATCATGGAGGCTCTGTACGAAAATCCATTTCAGCAGCATAAAGAGAACTTAGAGGATACCCATCAAGATGCTCAGGAAAATTTGCAGCAGGATCAAGATCTTAGTACAATGGAAAATGATGAAAGAGAAGGTTTTGTTTCAGATCTGTCCATAGAAGAAGACAATATGTAGGAAAGTCAAGTTTCAATTTCAGAATGTGATAAAGTCAAGTCAGCTATTTCAGATCTAGATTCAGATCGTGATGATCAAGAATACCTTGTGCTGAATCCCATGAAGGAGAGCTCTGTTGTTGAGATCATCTGGAATGAAGAAGACAGAGTTATTGATCCAAATGTTCTCATTTCATTAGAACAAAGCCTTCATGAGGAGGTAATCCAATCAGTTCATGAAAAACAAGATGAGATCTTTGTTCAAGTAAGTGAAAAATATTCTTTCAATAACTCAGTGATAAATGATAATTTGATTGCCATGTCATATGAAGATGATCAACAATGTTTTCAAATTTCAGAAGATCAGGGAATTAAGGACTGTCATTCAGGTTTTTCATGTTTTAAAATGTTATTTCATGAAGACAATCATTGTTTGAGAAAAATAAAACAAAAATTATTATCTCCTTTGTCTGAAGATGAGACAGATCAACTCCTAAAAGGTCATGTTACAGCCCAAGCTAAAGCAGATTTGCAGTGCCCACATGGTCAAGAAAGTGTTGGTGAAACTTCTTCCTCTTTTGAAAATGATGACGATCTTGTAATTAGCTTTATAGATCAGCAAACAGATAATATTTTCTTTCATGAAGATGATAAGGCTGTCATGTTTGATAATCTTGAAGATTGTTTTCTGTTTAAGAATGACCTAGACCATGAAGTTGAGGAATATGAGTTTGAGAGAGACAATATGCCAGAATTTCCAATGGTCAAGGAATTTACATCTAACACTCAGATGGCAGAAGCTTATACCTCTCTGTGCCTTCCTGTCACTCAGCAATCAATTGTTCTTTCAGATCGGAATGAAGCGAGTAGTTTTATTTTTGCTGCTAGATCTCAAGAGCCAACTAGTGCTTTAGGATTTTCAAGATCCCTTCGGCATTCTTTTGCAAGCATCAGAAAAGATAAATGTTGCCTGGTTCATTATCATAAGCCTTGGTTTCAGTGGTTATTGTGAGTTGCCTACATGTACATCATTCTACCTACTCGAGAAAAGTGAGAGTCGAATTTCGGTATGCAGCCATCTATTGGATTGGTTACATTGGAAGGCTCACTACACATGATTGTACATATTCCATCAGTAGGCAGTTGGTTGTCATCATGATTTGTAGCCCTCAAATCTTGATGGACTGCTGCCATTAAAAAGCTTTGTAAGTACAAATTTCAGTTAAGTAGGTCTTGAGTCATTTTTGCTTTAGTCAGTTTCAACATAGTTTCAGCTTGGGGCCCGAAATGAAGGCTATAACTCTGAAGATTGATTTCTGCTTTGATTTGAGTTTATTGAGTTAGGTCTATCAGTCTTTTTGGTTTAAAATTGAGTCAGTCTGAGTCGATTTTCAGTCAATAAAATGAGTCAAAAGTCTTGTGTTGGTTTTTCGAAGTTATTGATTCCATAGCCCAATGGACGAAGGCACTGTCTACTCTCTCAGAGATCTGTAGTTCTTGGCACCTCCAAGGAGCTACCATCCCCATTGGAGCCAATGCTAGAGTCGGTATCTTCATCCCTTCGTCAGAGATCAAATTTCTCTTGTTGCATTTCATTTTAAGTGTCTCATTCAATTCAGTCAGCTGCATTCCGTTAGGAACATAGATCATCCGACGGTAGGGGGATTTTCACTCATGTTCCTCATGTATTGTACCTACTAGCTTAGGTCTTTTCATTAAAATCAGTTACAGTCATTATTGGTCTTATAGTCTGCAAAGAGTCATTTTAGGGTTTTAGGTTTCATTAGGTCTAGCGTTTCATTAATTCGGTCTTCAAAATGCTTAATATTGTCAACAGGCACATGTGGAAGCTTCAAATAAGGTTTCGATGCAAAATTTTCATCACCATAATACTTGATAATGATTTTTCTTCAAAACTCTGTTTTGAAGAAAAATTGTCTATTTCATCTTTTTGTAATAAATGCAGTGTAATTTTCAAATTTTTTTCAGTTGTAAAGTACTCCATTCGCAGCCCTGGTCACCTTTGCCAAAGTTCCATGCCATCTATCCCTGCAAAGAAAGACAAGAAAGTTCTTCATCAGTCAAAAGCACAAAGGAAACACAAACAGAGTTCATTTAAAAAGTATCAAAGTCTGCAACATTAGAAAGTGGGTTTGCCCAAATGAAAAATCAAATTCTTTGATATATATAAGATATTTCCAAATTCAAAATCAAATTTGCATGCTAAAGACATCAATGAGCCAAGATAAATCGCGGAGGAGTGAAGAAATAGGTTTGGAGGCCGAACTGTGGTGAAACTGACTGTCGCGGCGCACTGGGCAATTGTCGCGGCGCATTGGTTGAGCGCAGCGCATAGGGCCGCTCTTCACTGTGCAAATTTGAACTGTCGTGGTGCATAGAAAGGGTGCGATGCATAGGGCAGTGGTCGCGGCGCGCAGGGCAGACAACCAAATTTTTGGCCATTGCTTCCTAAAACTCAAATCAACTCAGTTTTTTTTGCTCAAGTAAGTTCATATGACCCTCTAGTTGCCATTTAAAAATGTTTGAAGACGGATTATGAGAATTTGCTACACAAAAACAAACCCTATCATCTTGTTTAGAATTGCTTCCTTAGGGTTTTGAAGTTGAAGTTTTAAAATTGATTGTGGTGCCAAATACTCCATTCCCCACCTTGTTTATTCCTCCCCTCACTGTAATCTCATCACTACAGTCCATTCCCCTATCTCCCTTAAATCCCTAAAGTCATTCATACCCTCTCATTCCCATTGTCCCTATCCCATTTGCAAAATTTCCCCAAATTCCAAAAAATCAAGTGGTTGTCCCTTGTCCCTAAAATTGTCAATCACAATTTTTCAAAAGACAATTATCACTTGATTAAAACCCCATTTTCCTCACTGCTCTATTTCTCCTACAATCCCTCCCCTTTGACACATATTTGAAAACTAAAACAAAAGCACCAAATTCTCATTTTCATCTCATACAAGCCAACATACACCTTGCATAGACTTTGAAACACCATGGAGACAGACACTGATACATCATATGACCGAGATAGTGATTCCATCACTGAGTTACATGCACCTAGAAGGCCTCGTAAAGGTGGCAGAAATGTGAGAGAGGAACCCACCTCATTGACTGAATTGCAGGCTTGTCCACTTTCCATGACATGCTTTCGTCAGCAGTCATGTTTTCAATATTGTGAAATGATTGCTAGGACCCATTATCATCAAGAGTTGGCTCGTTTGTTTGTGTTGCATTTACATGATGGTCAGGTAACTCTTGCTGGTGTAAATTTTACTTTGACACCGGAAACTATTTCTCAGGAAACTGGAATACCAAATGTGGGAGAATAGTGGAACAAAAGATAGCAGGTGGATAGAGTGCATTATGAACCATATATCAAGCCTAGCTTCGTGAAACAACTCAGCCGAGTGTTTCCTTTCTGGTTCTTGAAGGAATCCTATGCTCCTTTAATGAAACTTATTATCAGATATTTCAGTTGTGAGGGCCGGTTCTCACGCCTCTATGCCTATCATATCAGGTTATTGATGCATTTCACCAAAGTGAGGATGATGAACATCCCTTATTTCATGTGCCGAAACATCAAGATAATGACCACTCTCGTGCAAAGGAAGACTCTCGAGCAGCAGTACAACAGTACTTATCACTATGCACTCATTAAAATTGTAGTGTTGCATCAGCTTGGCTTGCGGGGCATTTCATGGGAGGATTTCATTGCTAATGATTTCTTCACAGCTCCCTAGGTTCCTCCAGAGATTTTTCATGAGCCAGGTGAACCTTCACATCAGCCTAAAGGTCATGAGACAGAGCCTATTAGTGTGCCAGTGTTTGTTACTTATCAGAGAGGCACTAGAGCATTATTTGCAGTAGCTCGGTGAGTACTATCTCCACCTGGGGTGGAAGGGGTCTCGCTTCCATCATCAGCAGCATAGGTACAGGTATAGGTATAGGACAAAGGTAAGAAGCCCATGCAAGATGAGGGGCCTTCAGGAGGCCAAGACACTGATTTCATACTCATTGGTGATGATTTGAGCTCACCCAGCTCAAAGTTGAGAGAGATTATTCAGGAGCAAAAGGCGGAAATAGAAATTTTGTCCGACAAGTTGCAAAAATCCCAATGGATCATCAACCATCCTGAGCAGCGAAATAAACAATTAGAAGATCAACATACAATCATGGAGTTGCAAAACATCCGCGAGAACCGGCAAGCTGCCCAAAGAAGTCAAACCGAGATGACATCTATTGAGCGAGAGATTGAGGCTGATCGAGAGACTTGGCTTGAGAGGGTCAATATTCACTTGAAGAAGCTATTGGCGAAGGAAAACAAGGAAAATAACATGCTAAGGCACATGAAGAACCATTATTGGGCGCGCAATCATGTTTGCAAGGCGCGAATCAAGATCCTGAAGGCAAAGCTAAAGAGGGCACTAAAGCATCACAAAAGGCATGATAGACTGCAAATTTTGGCCGAAGCTTCTTTGGCCCAGCACAATGCTTGATGGTGGACATTCAGCACGAATTTCAAGAAATTTGGGAAACATTTTTTCAATTTTGAATTTTTTGGCCTTAACATAGATTTTTCCGCCCGACGTGTAGCACCACTTGGTGCGCGCTTATAATTGGTAGCTCCTCTTCAATAAAACTTTTCATTTCTAGATTTTTCATCAAAATTTATGCATTCCTATCCATTACCTAAGGATTTGGACAAGTTTTTGGTTTCCTGAAGGGTCAAAAACACCCTAAAATTGACCTTCCTACCACTTTTTGGACACACAGGAAGCAGTGCTAGGAGATTTGATTTTTGGAGGGGAAAATGGAAACCAAATCCAAAAATTCCACTTGAGTTAGAAAGTAGACAGGTAGGGCTTTCCAACGCGCTATTCTACACTCAATTTGGACTTCGGGAAGGCCCTCAAAATCAGCCTTAAAGTGGCACGACGCATTGTGTTTTCAGGCACGACGCATTGGGAATTTTAGCCTAGTTTTCACTCAGCAACTCAGATTTTCGCCTAGTTTTGGCCAGTTTGACTTTTTTATCTCCAAATGTGAAAATATTGATGTAACTTGATGTAATTTCATGGCTTTGATGTAATTTTGGCACATTTTACTCATGCAAGTAGATTCATTCACCAAAAAGTGAAAAGTAACTGAATGAATCAGTTTCCTATCTTATAGAGGCAAGCTGTTTCATTGCCTATTTTCTAGTTCCTAGTTTAGATCTTGTTGAAACATCTCCTAGAATGGTGAGCTAGACCCATAGAGGCATGGGGATGAGTTATGCTTCTCTATATTTTGTAATTTCTCAGTCATTTTCAGGGTTGGACATTTGGGATTGCTTGGAACTTCATTGTACATTTCATCTCTGCAATTTTGGCAAAGGAATAGACCAGGGTTTGCAGCACTCTTTGGGATCCATGTGGCTCTATGTTTTTATGGTGTGTTTCTCTCAGTGATTGTAAGTTTACTGATGTTTCATGTGTATCATTTGCTCTCTTATTTCTTCTTAAATTAAACAAACAAGTTATAAAGGTGGAATTCATTAGATTGCTTTGCTCTACCTTGAGTTTTGTTTAATTTTCCATGTTTTCATCTGTTTGAAGAGGATTCTTGAAAGCCTCTTGCCCTCTTCAGCTCCTCACCAGTCTGAAATATTCATTCATTAATTTCAAAGCATCAAAACAATTGCCTTCCTTACCCCATTCAGAACTCTGCAAAAACTAGGCCTCATCCCCGGACCCAAAATTTTCCTTTCCCTTTGATCCAATAAAAACCTTCAAAATCAAATTCAACCTCCTTACATATATACCTAGCCTAAAATTAGCTTTTATTCAGTCATCTCAAGTCTCATTGATCATTTTTCGTTGAGATTGACAAGGAGAGAGCCCTCTCCCGATCTGGTAGGGCTAGCTACCAGATTAAGTGTGGTTTGATGTTACCATAGATTCTGCCTTTCTTAGCCCGAGGTAGATTTAGGCAATAGCAAGGTCATTAGATCCTTTTCCCACAACAAAATCGCGGGCCCAGACGGGTGGACTATTAATTTTTTCTCACATTTCTTGGATATTCTTTTGCAAGACATCGTGGACTTGGTGGAAGAATCCCGTGTAAAGGGACTTGTTCATGGGGCGATAAATTCTACATTTATAGTCCTTATTCCAAAGAAAATAGGCTCAAGCACTTTCTCGGATTATCGACCTATATCTTTATGCAACACAATATATAAAATTATCTCTAAAAATTTGGCTGACAATATAAAGGGTGCGCTATCTAGGCACATTTCGTGGGAGAAGTTTGGCTTCCTCCATAATTGCCTCATTCACGACGATGTAGCCTCAACTTAAGAAATTATAAACTCTATCCACACACTGAAGCTAGAGGCAATTGTTATGAAAATTGATCTAAGTAATGCTTATGAAAGGGTTCATTAGGCCTTCTTGAGAATGGTACTTGTTAAAATTGGAATGAATAGCAATACGGTGGAGTGGATTATGGGGTGCATCAGAAATGCGCCACTTGTTGCTTTGATTAATGGAATGCCTTCTAGATTTTTTAGAGTCGGGAGGGGTCTCAGGTAGGGTAGTTCTCTTTCACCGCTACTGTTCATTCTCATGATGGATAGTTTAAGTAATAAAATAAACAATGTTGTCATAGAAGGTATGTTCGAGGGCATCATAATCATGCGCGGTAAGGAAGCTTCCCACAGTTTCTTTGTGGATGACGTTCTGATTTATGGCATGCTAAAATGGTCACAATGGGAGGCTTTAAAGTGTCTGCTAGAGAAATATGGTTGGGCCTCTGGTATGATTGCTAATGAGGATAAGTCGGCTATTATATATTTGGAGGGAGACATGAACATTGTACAACAGGTTGGAGAGGTTTTTAACTTTAAATTCGCTCCACTGGTGGAGGGGTTCACATATTTGGGCTTCAACCTAAACCTGAAGAGATACAGCATCACTAATTGGACCTAGATTCTGGATAAGTTCAGGAAAAGAGTGAACAGGTGGATGCAGAGAAGGTTATCTAAGGGGGGGAGATTCATCTTGGCTCAAGTTGTGTTGCAACAGCTAGCAGTTTATTGGGTACACATATTCCATTCCACAAGATATTTTATTCCGAATCAAATCTACGATGGTCAATTTCATTTGGGAAAGGGGGGGGGAGGTGCTGGTAAATATCACTTGACATCATGGGAAAGCATTACAAGCCCAAAGGATTTAAGGGGATGGGGCCTACTAGATGTGGGTATATTTGGGAAGGCACTTCTGCTTAAATCTATGTGGATGGCACTGAACATTTTTGGAACATGGAGGGAGATAATTAGATATAAATACATAAAATCTCAGTCGGTGGAGGATTGGCTTCTTCTAGGGAGACCTTGAAATAAATGAGGCTCAAAAATTTGCAATGGCTTCACGAAAATTTGGAATATGTATCACAAGAGGATGTGCTGGATTTTCGGCAACGGGGAAAAATTATTTATTGGAAGGGGAATAATGTGGATATGATAATATTAACAAGGTGAGTGATGTGCTATCCAATGCACTATGTGCTTGTGGTATTTTCTATGTTGGGCAGACAATTAGGGAACGAAATGGGAGATACCATGTTTGGAAAGGGGCAGATGAAATGAAACTTCATTTTGGACTAGCCGAGGAATGGGAGGCATACACAAATGGGATGAGAAGGGCAAGTTTCCGTCGAAATGAAAGGGGATACTATATGTCATGGGGTGGTGTCCTCAAGAAAAATATGGCAAGCACAAGCGAAACTTATAAGGAGGTTTTGAAAATAGTTTGGGGACTTGTTCAGACATGATGGTTTTTCAAAACGTGATGGTCGAGTGCACCTGTGAGAGTAATCATTTCTATGTGGCGGGTATGGAGAAATAAAAATTTAACATGCGATAATTTAATTAAGAGAGGACTATGTGGTCTAGGTAGATGTCGTATGTGCTCACAATTGGGAGAGGATAATATTCATATTTTATATCAGTGTTCTGTGGCAAAGTGTATCTAGAGGACCATACAAGATTTCTTCAAATTTCCACACCGAGAATATGGCTCATTCATGGACTGCTTGACCTGGTGGTTGGAGAGAGGTGAACATTACCTTGATATACCCAAATTGTTTCAGTGGAATCTGTGGTGTGCACGTAACAATTGGATTTTATAGGAGGAGATATGTGATCCGATTAAGATGGCAGTGCATATTATTCAGTGGTGGAGTGGTATGAGTGTCGAGAGACAGATGACAAGGTATTTTTCACACAGGTTGAGACCTCATCCAATGGCCTTTGTGGTTGCGAGGCCTGGTTTAAATTGAAGCCAAAGTGTCATTACAAGATATATTGGAATGGAGGTCCGGGAACTAACACCAGAGCAGAGTTGTTGGCCTTATGGGGGCTTCTGTCACTCTACATACAATTATACATTTAAAACATGGTTTTATATGGAGACTCACAAATGCTCATCGAACATATGAAACATAAGACTGTTTTTTCCCCACCTCAGTTGATCACGTGGCTGGAGCATGTGTATGAACTTCATGGATCCTTCACACATATCATATTTCACCATGTTTATAGGGAAAAGAATGAGGTTGCTGAAATACTGTCAGAAAGAGGTCTACAGGGTGCTCATGGACAAATGTACTATGATTTTATTGATGCTGAGAGCATATCTGCGAATGGAGTCGTGATGTTGCACTGAAGGAACAAGTTTGGATAATGGGACGCAAGTCTACTGGGCTATCTTCTCTTTTTTTGGTCGAGACAATATACAATGTTGTGGGCAGGGCAATGTTTTTTTTTTTATTGCCAAGATTTTGATATGATAATTTACGTAAATATCAAAAATGTGGGTGGGATGGATCACTGGATGAAAGTTGTAGTATTAATGTAAATTTTGGAATGTAATTTTTTGATACAATATAGACAAATGTGCTGGTACTCAATAAAAAATAGATTGTTTTGTTCTTCTGAAAAAAAAAAAAACATCATAGGAATACATTTACCGAGATCACTCAAAGCTTAGAATAATAAATATGTCAAATTTAGATCATGAAATCCATAACAATTGTGCTAAGAGAATCCCTTTGTAATGATAAATTATGTGTTTGTTGAATTGGAATAGATATATATATACCATTATTAGGGCTCCTAAGAAAATTGTGCTTGTAAGGAATAGATATATATACCACTATTAGGTATATATTTCATTTTTGAATGCTCCAATTTCTCTAATTTTGTTTGGTAAGTTAGACATGGAAAAAATTAGTGAGTAGAATTGATCATAGTGAGTTGCAAGTTTCTCTAATTTTTTTTGGTAAGTTAGAAAAGGACAAAATTAGTGAGTAGCCTTGATCGTAGTGGTAACAGGGTTGCTTGTGCTACCTCTGCCATGAGGTTTTTCATTGATTATGGTGTTCTATTAAGTTATGATACAATCAGTATCCTTGTCCTTCACCCTATTGTGGAAATGAGTTGATCTTATAGTTTTTTTTTTAAACGAAATATATATATATTTTTATTATATTTTGATATTTAAATTATTATTTTTTAATTTATTTTATTTAAATTCTAATTAAAAAAATGATATTTAAATTGTTCAAATTTCACAACTTAAAATTATTAGGGTATCCATTTATATAAATTAAATGGTTGGTTATTGAAGTGAGAACTTGAGAATGAAGCTTGAGAAGTAATTGATGATGGGTTGTAATCTGTTGCAATACATTTGTCTCCCCTCTAACATCACATAGAGTTTTCCCCATACCCTCGATGGACTTTCTCAATATATCTTATACCCCCGAGTTGTTCCACTAACTTCTTTTCTATGACCACCTAGTGTTTCCACATTGTGCGGTTACAACTTTCTCAAGGTCTCACACAACAAGGCTATGGAATGACATCCCAAGCTCATCCATAATGGCAAGCAACTCTGTTCACCAAAGGTTTTCTACTAATGCAAGATATAAGGTATTTTTCACCCTATGGATGAATTCTAGTTGATTTTATTAAGGACCATCACAAGGGTTTATCCATTTTTACCTCGCTAATTATAAGGCCTTTGGACGGGAAGGGGAACCATTGTGATATGGAAAGAATGGACCTAGAAGAGTTTCACTCCCCTAGGAATGGTGATGAATTGGAAGGTAAGCAATGGCTACTGCCAGGCTCGGTGGATGTAGTAGCCCATCCCATCAACTCAGGCGAATTCACGAGGAGAACGTACCCTATTTCCAGCCTTGCTGAAGATCTACAATTGGGTTTCTCTTCTGGTCAATTTATAGCACCCCCCTCTCTCCCCCGAAATGTTCATTTAAATATGTTTCATTTTTTTCTCCCAACTGACTCCAACCTATCTCTTCTTTCCATTTCAATGAAGATAGCCTTTTCAATTTCAGAATATTTTCATCGGTCTAAATTCATGAGGAGGAGCACTTCCATATATGCTTCTTGACCCCCCTTCAGTTAGACCTTCTCTTGACCTCAAATGGCACTTTCAACGCCTCTCAATCCCTTGAAGCTCCCACCTCCTATGGGCCCTTCTAGGCTAGGGTTTTTTTACTTTCCCACCTAGTCTCGTTCATTGGCTCTCTAAGGGATTTATAATGTTGGAAAAACTAACGGGGGGGGGGGTGAATTAGTGTTTCAATTTTTCTTACAATTTATTACCAATAACATCACATCAAAGGAACACGTGATATATATATATATATATATATAATTCATTAGTGTTTCAATTTTTCTTACAATTTATTATCAATAACATTAACCAATAACATCACATCAAAGGAACACATGATATATATATATATATATATATATAATTCATTTTTATTTGAGGGAATCTACAACTTTTGGTTTACCAACTACGACTATAAGGGCTGCAACCCCAAATTTACTAGCTCCCATTGGAAGGAGGTGAAAACCTACTGAAGGAAGCTACAAAATCCTTCCCTTAAACCACCTTGCCACCCTCAACAATAAAAGAAAGAAAAAAACTCTTGGGCTCCCATACCAAGGATAGTCACCCAAATACAACAATATACAATCATGTGTATCTCTACCTAAACATATTCAACTTCAAATCTGCTCCAATAAGTAAGCCACTATAAATATGACCTCCAATGCAACAAAATAAATTCTAATTCATACCTTCAATTAGTTTCTTTATATATGCCTTAGAACTTACCTCATATTGTGCTTTTAATAGCTCAAATATCCCTAAGAAAACACTGTTGATTTGCCTCAAAAGGTAATTTGGATCTGCTTCAAGACTTCTAAAAGAATAACTTCAAGATCTACTCCAAAATTCTATAAGAATAACTTCAACATATGCTCCAAACTTCCACAAGAATATCTTCAAGGTCTACTCCAAAATTATACAGATATAACTTCAAGATTTGCCCTAAAATTCTACAAGAATTATGCCAAAAATAACTTCAAAAACCATGCCAAAATCCTTTAAAAATGTTATAAAAGTCCTTCCATAGATAACCTCCCCAATCCAGCCTCTCCTCTCTTCTAGTTCATGAGATATGAACCCCATAAAAACTTGTTTTCTTCACTTGTTCCAATACATCATAATTTTCCTTGAGATAATTACTAAAATGTCTCCTCCTCATGCCTATATGTAGTGCATTTGGGGTATAGACTAGGCCGATTTGTCCACTGGCTTAGTTGACTTGTCCACTGGCTAGACTAGCTTGTGCATCTGGCAGAGTGTACAGTGAACATTCAAAAAATAATTTCTCCTCAATCGTGGGGACTTAAAGGGAGTTCCATAGACCATTGGAAAGGTATCAAAACAATATTTCCAACCATGTATATTATACTTCCATTTCAGCTAGGTAAATGGAGTAAAATTTCATTCAAAGATAGGATATCCAAATGGAGCATCAAAAATCCAAAATTCATTTCTCTTAAATCGTGAATATTTGGAGGGAGTACCATATACTGTTATAAAGGTCTTGATGAGGGTTACATGATGATATAGTCCTTCCTTAAATATTTTTTGTCTTTGACCACATTTTACTTGATTTTCTTTTGAATTTCAATTTTGCATTTGAGGGATTAAACCCTTTTTCTCTTTAGGGCTTCTTGAACTATTATCACATGCTTTGATCATCTCAAATATAGGGCATCATCTCTAATATTAGGGCTTTGACATCAATGAAACATTACTCAACAATGACCCACTCACCATTTGACATTAATGACAACTCCCTTTGTCATTGATGTCAACACTTATGCTCCCCTTGTCATCATATTTCACTTACTTCATCTCCCTGCTACACTTCATTTTCTATCACCCTTTAACATCAATGGAAAAGGGTGATTTATGTCTTTGGGGTTGGTCCCCCTAAACATATGCCACTCAACACTATTTTTATCGTATTTTCCTTTCCTTCTTTGTTGTACTATCAACTCATTTTCTTAGCTTCAAATTTCTTTTGCTCTGCTTGTTCTAGAATATATATGTTGTTTTGTCTTCTTAAAGTTGTTACTGCTAATCTTCCTAAGTCTTCTTCTTTGATTTTTCACTTTCAGGAGTCAAACAAGAGATTATACCCTTGATTACACTATAGCTTTTAACCCTGTACAGAAATTACCTGCAAACGAATTCTTAAAACATAAATAAACAATGGCGAGAACATAAAACATAAAACAAATATACACATATATTTTCCCCTAGATCCCAAAATAGGGACTACCATATTGATTTTCATCATATTCCTTTCAATGTTACAATATGTGTGTGTGTGTGTGTGTGTGTGTGTGTGTGTGTCAAAGCATTCATAAACCCCAATTCATTAACCCTGGATTAGAACATAATTGTAGTTCCCTTGACCATATATACAAAATACCATGGGCATAAAATCATCATGCCCAAAACCATGTTCAAAACCCATGGAAAAAACCAGAGGTAGGTCCACCCACCATCTTTGGGTCTGCCACCCATCCTTGCATCTGCATATATATAGGAAAAAAAAAATCTCGAGGTGTTGCCCTGAACCTCATGCAATGGGCTACCACCCTGTCGCAAATTCCCTGTGACCCCCCTACTGCACCCGACACAACAAACAGGGGAGGCTTACGCCCCCGTCGTCGTGTGCGAATATTCATGGAAATAACATAACACACACCCAATGCACACATCTTGCTAACACTAAGAATATTACACTTAAAATCCTTAACTTGCAAAACATTTTGTGCTTCCAATTGTTCACTTCCAAGACTTGCTACACATTTTCCAACTATCATGACATAAGATTTATCTCCAAATGAAACATTGTCGTTTTCTTCTTTTAGGCTAACAAATTTGTTTTGATCTCCAGTCATAAGTGTCGAGCATCCAATGTCTATGTAGCATTCAAATTCTTTATCTTCAAATATCAATGCTATATTACATTTTTTCTTATTTCTCTTGTCTCATGTCATAGTTGGCTTCTTTATCTGCATGATTGGAGCATTCTCTTTAACAAGCCTACAATCATGTGCCTTGTGACCAATATTATTTCATTTGTAGCATACAATGTTTTGATTCATTAGTGGTTCAAATGGATTGTAGTTCTTGTTGGTAAATCCATGGCCATTTATAGATGTTCTTGGAATCTTTTTTTTAGTGCATTTGACACATGGGCAGACAAAATGCATTGTGCTTGGTGTTGAGCTGCATTTTTTTCCATTCTTTTACGACTTTTATTAGATAATTTTGTGATTGTACCTAGTGTTTTAATCCATTTAATATTATTAAGTTGATGATTAGAGGCATTTAGAATTAAATTATAATTTTTTTTATTAATTAAATTGAATGAATATTTTGTGTAATAATATCGTTATTAATAGATGTCTTCTTGGTTGCAGGAAGGTTCAGTACAAGAATGCATTTTAGTACGAATTCACCAAATGCATCAAAGCAACAGCTGGGTAGTCGAGTACGAGATTGCTGTAGGTGAAAATATCAATTTTGCAACCAAATGGAGAAAAATATCTAAATTCCGATACATGGGTTTGGAAAAATTCGGCTTCATGAAGGAGTTATTGTCAGGGGAATATTCCACTAAAAACCATTTCTGAACGTGAACGTAATGGGTCTTTATGAATATTACTACTCTGGTTATGTCTGGGGATTAAAACAAATCCCAGTTTACTCTCAATATGCCAAGGATCAATTTATGGGCCTGTTCCACATTAGTTGAAGCGCAGACACTTGTTTCATTGTATTTCAACATCTGTTCTACTTGGTGTTGAGGAAAGCACAAATTTAATTCTTGTTACAGAGGAGGAACTTCTTGAACTACAAGATGAAAATTTGGCTAGCATGATTAGAATGAAATAACAACGTACAAGGAACCTTTGGAGAGAACACTGGTGTGCAGATGTTCCATTTAAACTGAAGCACCTTGCTCATGACCCTAAACGTTTTCTTTGGGCAGTAAGTATTGCACAATCACGTTGCATTACAATGACTATGACAATTGGGGTCAAATTCTAGGAGGCCAATATGCTAATTCCATACGCTGACATGATGAATCATTCATTTAACCCAAATTTTTCATATCGATAGCATAATAACAATTCGTGGAGTCGGGAATTAATTGTGCAATAGTGAAGAAGCAGAGTTAAATAATTTTGAGCGATTCAAAGTGATGTTGGCTAAGATCAAGAGCGGATCAGTAATAAAGCATGAAATCTCCAAGTGAGAGTTAGAAATTTGTATTAAAATAAAAAAGAAACTACAGCTACGCCATGCCTTGTATGTGCATCGAATGTTGGGAATGATATTATTGGGCATATTAAATTCCAAGCTCCACGATGTTCAACGCCCAGGTTAGCATCTCATCCCATTGTGCATTAAGACACCAATTCCAGCTTTGCGATGCCCCAGGAAGATGTGCGTTGTCTCTACCAGGAAGGCCAAATGATCAAATTCTTCCAGAATCCCGATCGCACCAGCTCAAAACTAAATTTGAAACAAAATCTCATTGTTCTGATTTTTTCTTAATTCATATCAAACTGAATCTTAAATTTATGTTTAGTAACTATCGATTTCTAATCATAAGCAATGTTGCTGCTATATATATGAAGGAGAGAGGTGTGCGCAGGGGCAGAGAGAGAGTCCGTCAAACAGAAGTGTGGAATTTCTCATATGTAAAGGGGAATTAATTTTTGGAGATGTAAGGTCGATATTCTAAGATGTAGAACTAGAAAAAAATTTGCAGAGTCATGTAATAGAGATAGGGGAATTTTTGTGTGTGTGTAACCCAAAATTGTCGTGCCAGAATTATGTAAATCGATTTCTCAATGCTGTCTTAACAATACACGTTCGCCTTCAAGTGATCTCCTGAGCAGAATCAATGGTGCATGATTAATTTTGAATTGCAGTTTATGATGCTTTAAAAGCTTTCCCCCACTGCAGTAATTCAACTTACTCCAGGCGTGGGAGGGCCCACCACCTCTGGAGCTAAGCTTGATCAATCAGCGTAAGATAATTATATGTGTGAGTGATTTCATAGCATAGTTTTCTAATTCTGGTATTGTGTGAATTTGTTGTAAACATGGTTCAATTTCAAGCATTTTAGTCATCTTTCCAACATGCAAATAAATGGACTGAAGAATCATTGTAAGACTCAAACTCATTACATAATATGTGTTTGATTTTTAATATAGAGTTATACTCTATTATTTTTGTTAAAATTGAATGCAATGGTGCATCCAATTTCTAAGTTTGATTCACTAATTAGAACAGATTTTAATATTTCAAATTTGAATATGGAATTAGAACATATTTTAATACTTCGAATTTGAATATGGAATGAGAATATATTTTAATGCTTTGAGTTTTAGTATGGTTTGGATTAATTATTTTATTTCCAACATTTGCAGGATTTAATTTGATTTGTTTGTGCATCCCAAGACTTCACTTAATAATTAGATCTCTTTTTAATTAGATTCTTTATTGTTTTTATAGTGTAATCATTTCCTTATAAGAGCAAGTTTGAGTGCGGATTTGATTAGGTAGAGATATCAAGTTTAAATGCAGCGTGATTTAGTTTTAGTTATTGAGTTACATGATTCGATTTTGAAGTAGGCTTGCTTTTTAATAGTTCCTTCCATTTAGATTAAAATATTTAAATAGAAGGTTTATCATAGATTATTTGCAATGTCGTTTTTAATAGGATATTTTAAAGTGTTATTTTATATGAAGCAAACTAGTTTTCTTTAGGAATAGTTAGGATTGTCTTTTGTTAATTTTAATACTAAGTTTGTTTTCAGGAATAGTTCTAGTTAGTTTAAGGTGTGAATTTATAATGTGTGTCCTTTTTGCTTATCTCAAGATTAGTTTCAAGTGTTAGTTTCAAATTGATGAAAGGAACAAATAGATCAGGGTTTTCAAGATATCATAGGAGATTTAAAAAGTAGAATTCGAGTGCGAGAATGATTTAGAATTGCTTTGTATTTCCTTATAGTTTAATCGCAGTATGGATTTTTCTTGATAGAGTTAGTTAAGTAGATTCCCTTTTCAAGATTGTTTATTTGCCAGCAAAGGTGTGTTTCATTCCATTACCTAGTTTATCATTACAAAGGAATATATTTATACTCTGACCATTAAGCTGAGCCAAGATGCAGTACAACTCGCATTTACGACTCCCAAATTGATAATTAATATTCATAGGTTTAATCCGACAATTAAACTGACCAAGATTTTGGCGCCATTTCCAGGGAGTTGTATTTTGCCTCAGGTAAAATTTTCTTACAGAGTTTCAAGGATATTGCAAGACATCAGAGGACAGATAGTGTACGGTAAGACGTGAGTGAAGAGCCACACATCCACTTTTGTGGGGTTGCTCCAAAGTATTGCCATCTTGCGTATCTCTTGAACTTTTATTTCCTTTATGTGTAGAAGTAGAAGCGGGCTTTAGACATTTAATTTCCAAATTGCTTTACTTTTCATAGATTAAATAGTACTTTGATTCGAAATTTTCCTTTCATGCAAGTGTGGTGAGATTTATTTCAGCCAATAGCTTTTAAAATTCATTTATCTTCAGAATTCAATCTTCAACGTTATATCATTTTTGGGGTACTGTAAGAACCCTTGTGTACTAATCCATGTGATGACAGAATGTACCAGTTGGCTTGTTGTAGACAAGAAAATGGTATTTTGAGGAATCATTCGATGAGGAGTTTTCATGCTTCTACAGAGACAGATGAGTCATCCGATGAAGAATTCACAAGTTCAGAATTTAATATCTTGCTTGAACATAAATTCAATATTATTAAATCTTTGATTTTGAAATTCCAGATGACTTGCAGGAGCAAGAGAAGGATGAAGAACCACTTCTTATCCTTTGCACAAACTGTCGAAAGAATCACTTACTTGGAAAGTGTCCACTTAGCGGTCTAGAAGTTTGCAAAATTTGCGAGGATGGTCATGCAACCGAACATTTCCCATCACTGCCACGATTACAAAAGGTACTCATGGAATCAAGTAAGGAATCAAATCAACCGCCAGGTATAACTTAAAAACCAACACCATTTGATACTTGGAATAATGATTATTTTCCTGAGTAGGTTCCTCAACATGTTTATAATCCTACAGCTTCATGGAAAAATTTTAATCCTCCTCCAATTGAATATCCTAATTCATGGCTGCAGTGGCCCTCTCCTTGGCTATCATTCCCGAGCCAGATATCTCCATGGCCTCAAGAATCGGTTGTCTGGGGCAATCTCCCATGCAAATTCAATCATATGAGCACCCACAACAACCACAATTTCTTTCCAATGCACCATTAAGTTATCCTCCTCCATGGTCCCAGCCATATGTGTAACCATACCCTAACCCTAATCCATACCCTAGCCCTAATCCATACCCTTATCCATACCCTAGTCCTAATCCAAACCCTAATCCACACCCTAGGCCTAACCCTAATTCTAATTTAAAACCTATACCTAACCCTAGTCCAAAGCCTAACCCCAATCCAAATCCAAATAATAGGCCAAGCCTTAACCAAAACCCTACCCCAAACCATCCTTTAAACCCTAATCTAAACCATCAGGTTGCACAGCAGTTTCAAACACCTATTCTTCCTGTTGATTCCCATGTTGAACACAATGCTACATCTTCCATGTTGGGAAAAGGAATGAATCTAGAAGCTTCCCCCATTACCGTAGAACATTCACCCTGGGAAGAAGTAATTCAAATACTACGAGAAGAGAAATATTTCATTGGAACTTATTATGAAAATGTCGTTGAAACTCAAAACCCTAAAATCTCTCTCAACCATTCTTCTCAATTTGAAAAGTAGATATTTGAACCTGAACTTGAGAGATTTATCTTTTGTCTTTCACCTGGTTCCTTATGCCTCCAAGAGAGTGGATATAAAACTGTGGAAGACTTACATCAGTTGGAAAATCATAAATATGTGGATTCCATTGAATCTTGGTTTCAAGCAGTCATCAAGCCATATTATTTCCTCAACATTCAGAAACTCTTGGTACCATATCAATTGAAGCAACTGGTTTCTCATGCTTTCGTATGTCTTGAAGTCTATTCTTTAAAACTAAGTGTGAGTATAATCAGCATTTTTTTACACACATGGCTTCATTGGAAGTACTCCTGTACTTAAACGGGAGTCTTTCGCCTCTTAGGGTAAAGTAGGGTAGGAAAATAAATAAATAAAGTTGTTATAATGCTATTAGGATTTTGAATTTTAAATGATGCCTGTTAAAACTAATTTTGATCCACATTAGTTGTTAACACACACATTTATGACAGATCTTGTTGAGTACAATTCGCTCTAATGCCTCATGATTTTGAAAAAAGTAACCATGATTAATCACTCTAATAAGTTGTCATCTCAGATATATATTTTCAGTTTCCCTTAAAAGGTACTATTGGAAAACCCCCTATGGTGGACAACTCTTGTTAAGATCATAATGAGCTACTCCGGAGAACACTAGCATTCTTAACTTTAGGAATCTTTCGGTCATTGTCTGTGATATCTTTAATAAGTCCTTAGGGTGGAGGAATTAGCTAGCAATGATTACTCATTAAAAACTTTTCACGACATCTTGTACTCTTAAGGAGTAGATCTGTCTCCCCACTTATTAAGTAACCTTTAAGGTTAATCATAATCAGAGCTTACAAAGATTTAGGGAAGGATAAAAGGTCTCGTGATGAACCGACCTACCACGATCATGAGACCTAGCATGCATGACATTACTACTACTGGTCACCAAGCCAGAGTAATGGCTTTCAGCCAAAAATCTAGAAGACAGGAGGTCTCATCACGAGCCGGCCTATTCATTGATGTTACTTCTTGTGAGTGGCACTGCCATCAGCTTGGTTACCAAGCCAGGATAGTGGCCTTCATCTAAAAAGTCAAATAAGCCAACTCTTAATCTATATCTAGTAAGTGGGATACTGACATTTCGCTAGGTTAAAATACATCCTGTCGAGGTTATGGACACCTGCTGGCAACAGGGCCATGTCTGTGGTATTAAAGTTAACTGCATACTATGATTTTCTTGGTCATCCTTCTCTTTCCCTAAGACTCATCATTTTTCTTGGACAATGGTTTTAAGACAATTTGAACATGATGCTTTGAGTTCTATCTTTCAAAAATTGAAGAATCTTTAAAGATGTGGTACCCTTAGTGAAGGTAATTCTTTGTACTAGATTAAGAGGAAATTTAGTTTTGAATCCAAATAATAACATAATTTCGAGCATTCAAATAAAGAGGTTGTTGAGGGGTATCATAACTCACTTCAATTTTCATGGTATTCAGAGTGATGAATTACTCAATGATGACTACTCACAAGGTGTTGGTTGCCGACAATACGTATTGATTGTAGTTGCCTCTAAATATGTGTTGCATGACCTAGGTACAAGATTGTTATAATAGGTGCAGGAATCTTGTGTGTATCTTTTTGAAATTGCACTTTTTCAACAAAATTTATTTTCATCATAAGACTTTGGGAATAAAAAAAATATGGAATTCATTTGGGACAAGGTAACAGGTATGTGCAAACACTATTTTCTCCGTCATTTCTACTTTCGGTGCCTGATATTGTTTTATCATTTCACATGGTTTTAGCTGGTATTGTAATAGTAATGTTGCGGACGAATGAATGCATTACAACATCAGACATCTTCATCCTTACTTGCTAAAATCATTGCTGACATTCTCCCTACCCTATTTCACCGTCTTATATTTTTGGCTTGCACAAGGACGTGCAAGAAGTTCAGCGTGCGGGGATGTTGAGCTGCATTTTTTTCCATGTTTTTACGACTTTTATCAGATAATTTTGTGATTGTACCTAGTGTTTTAATCCGTTTTATATTATTAAGTTGACGATTAGAGGCATTTAGAATTCAATTATAAATTCTTTTTATTAATTAAATTGAATGAATATTTTGTGTAATAATATCATTATTAATAGATGTCTTCTTGGTTGTAGGAAGGTTTGGTATAGGAATGCATTTGAGTATGAATTCACCAAATGCATAAAAGCAACAGCTGGGTAGTTGAGTACCAGATTTTTGTAGGTGAAAATATCGATTTTACGACCAAATGGAGCAAAATATCTAAATTATGAGATGTGGGTTTTGTTCAAAGCACCATGTTTCATATAACCCAGAAACTGTTTGGCAAAATTAGGCTTCATGAAGGAGTTATCGTCAGGGGAATATTCCACTAAAAACCATTTCTGAACGTTAACGTAATGGGTCTTTATGAATATTACTACTCTAGTTATGTATGGGGATTAAAACAAATCCCAGTTTACTCACAATATGCCAAGGATCAATTTGTGGGCCTGTTCCACAGAAGACACTTGTTTCACTGTATTTCAACATCTGTTCTACCTAGTGTTGAGGAAATCACAAATGTACTTCTGGCTACAAAGGAGGAACTTATTGAACTACAAGATGAAAATTTGGCTAGCATGATTACAATGCAACAACAAAGTACAAGGAACTTTTGGAGAGAACACTGGTGTGCAGATGTTCCATTTAAACTGAAGCACCTTTCTCGTGACCCTCAACATTTTCTTTGGGAAATAAGTATTGCACATTCAAGTTGCATTACAATGACTATGACAATTGGGGCCAAAGTCTAGGAGGCCAATATGATAATTCCATACGCTGACATGATGAATCATTCATTTAACCCAAATTGTTCATATCGATGGCGTGATAACAATTCATGGAGTCAGGAATTAATTGTGCAAAAGTGAAGAAGCGGAGTTAAATAATTTTGAGCGATTCAAAGTGATGTTGGCTAAGATCAAGAGCAGAGCAGTGATCAAGCATGAACTCTCCAAGTGAGAATTAGAAAGTTGTATTAAAATAAAAAAGAAACTACAGTTACGCCATGCCTTGTATGTGCATCGAATGTTGGGAATGATATTATTGGGCATATTACATGCCAAGCTCCACGATGTTTAATGCCCAGGTCAACATCTCGTCCTATTGCGCGTTAAGACGCCAATTCCAGCTGTGCAATGCCCCAGGAAGATGTGCATCGCCTCTGCCAGCAAGGCCAAATGATCAAATTCTTCGAGAATCCTTATCGCACCAGCTCAAAACTAAATTTGAAACAAAATCTCATTGTTCTGATTTTTGCTTAATTCATATCAAACTGAATCCTAAATTTATGTTTTGTAACTATAGATTTCTAATCAGAAGCAATGTTGTTGCTATATATATGAAGGAGAGCATTGTGCGCAGGGGTAGAGAGAGAGTCTTTCAAATAGAAGTGTGGAATTTCTCAGATGTAAAGGGGAATTAATTTTTGAAGATGTAAGGTCAGTTTTCTGAGATGTAGAACTAGAATTAAATTTGCAGATTCATGTAATAGAGATAGGGGAATTGCTATGTGTGTGTAACCCAGAATTGTTGTGCCGGAATTATGTAAATCGATTTCTCAATGCTATCTTAACAATACACATTTTCCTTCAAGTGATGTCCCGATCAGAATCAATGGTGCATGATTAATTTCGAATTCTGGTTTATGATGCTTTAAAATCTTTCCCCCACTGCAGTAATTCAACTTACTCCAGGTGTGGGAGGGCCCACCACCTCTGGAGCTAAGCTTGATCAATCAGCGTAAGATAATTATATGTGTAAGTGATTTCATAGCATAGTTTTCTAATTCTGGTTTTGTGTGAGTATGTTGTAAACATGGTTCAATTTCAAGCATTTTAGTCATCTTTGCAACATGCAAATAAATGCACTGAAGAATCATTGTAAGACCAAAACTCATTACATAATATGTGTTTGATTTTTAATATAGAGTTATACTCTATTATTTTTGTTAAAATCGAATGCAATGGCGCATCCAATTTCTGAATTTGATTCACTAATTAGAACAGATTTTAATATTTCGAATTTGAATATGGAATTAGAACAAATTTTAATACTTCGAATTTGAATATGGAATGAGAATAGATTTTAATGCTTTGAGTTTTAGTATGGTTTGCATTAATTATTTTATTTCCAACGTTTGCAGGATTTAATTTGATTTGTTTGTGCATCCCGGGACTTCACTCAATAATTAGATCTCTTTTAATTGGAATTTGTTTTGTTTTAGATCTCTTTTGAATTAGATTCTTTATTGTTTTTATAGTGTAATCATTTCCTTATAAAAGCAAGTTTGAGTGCGGATTTGATTAGGTAGAGATATCAATTTTAAATGAAGCGTGATTTAGTTTTAGTTATTGAGTTACATGATTCGATTTTGAAGTAGGCTTGCTTTTTAATAGTTCCTTTCACTTAGATTAAAATATTTAAATAGAAGGTTTATCATAGATTATTTTCAATGCCATTTTTAATAGGATATTTTAAAGTGTTATTTTATATGAAGCAAAGTAGTTTTCTTTAGCAATAGTTAGGATTGTCTTTTGTTAATTTGAATACTGAGTTTGTTTTTAGGAATAGTTCTAGTTAGTTTAAGGTGTGAATTTATAATGTGTGTCCTTTTTGCATATCTCAATATTAGTTTCAAGTGTTAGTTTCAAATTGATGAAAGGAACAAATAGATAAGGGTTTTCAAGATATCATAGGAGATTTAAAAAGTAGAATTCGAGTGCGAGAACGATTTTAATTGCTTTGTATTTCCTTATAGTTTAATCGCAGTATGAGTTTGCTTGATAGAATTAGTTAAGTAGATTCCCTTTTCAAGATTGTTTATTTGCCAGCAAAGGTGTGTTTCATTCCAGTACCTAGTTTATCATTACAAAGGAATATATCTATACTCTGACCATTAAGCTGAGCCAAGACATATTACAACTCGCGTTTAAAACTCCCGGATTGATAATTAATATTGAGGGGTTTAATATGACAATTAAATTGACCAACACTTGGTAGGGGAGGTTTCTTTCCTACAAGCATGTAACAGGTCAAATGATTTGTTATATGGTTAGTGAAACATCATAACATGTAGAAAACTAAGTACAAAACATAGAATGCTACAATAGATGAGAAACAAGAAACAACAAAGACAAATACAATACAATCTCTATCGATTCAAACAAACTAATAATACCAACAGAGAACTCTTCCCATTTTATTAGTTTCTAGTGGATCCTTAGAGCTATGGAGCTCTAATATTCAAGGCAAGGAGGACTCTTCCCTTAAGCTTCTTGCAAGCCTCTCTCTCTCCTCAACGGAGTGTAGAATAATGGGCATTTGATGAACTTCTTCTCTCAGATTGAGGTGTTGGATGGCCAACAGCTGAAACCTTCCACTCCTTGCTGCTTGGACAACACAATGCTGGTTTTCTCTCAGGAAATTTGGCCAACATAACAGTGTGTTCTCTTTCCTTATTCTCATGGTGTGTTTTTTATAGGAAAATTCAAATTTCCCCTCCCTCTCTTGGTACAATGTGAATGTTGACACAAAATTCGGAAGATGATTCCATTATGTGTTGCACTTAAGGCCTCAAGGTGGCTCCAAGGCGGTTGTACCTGGTTGGCTCGAGTGGGAATCTCCTTCTTCAAGTGTGTCAAGTGGTCCTGGATAGTGACTTTCTGTATACCCAGGACTGCGTCGCTATTTGAGGGATAGCCACAAAACTATCCGCTACTATCAAAGAAAAGGATGTGCGTGCCACTTAGTGCCAATGCTTTCTGTTCGTTATTTGATAAATTCCCATTTTTTATCTTATAAAAAGTTAAATTTTAAGATCCTGTAATGTCTTTCTTCCTTGTAAATCCTTATCTGTACCTTTTTCTTGACATTTCCTAATGTATTTTTCTTATACGATTTTCGAGTGGTAACAATTTCCCCCTAATGTGTGAGGTCTAGGAAGAACTCTATAGCCGAAATACATTATAGTTTATTTTCTATATGATCCATGTGTGAGAGAGAGAGAGAGAGAGTAACTTGCGTGAATCCTAAGGTAGGAGACCTCCTGCCGAGAGTTTAAGAGGTACCATGTTATGTTTCAAACTTGCAAGAGATAACATAAATACAAAATTTCAACGAGGCAGGCATGTCCCATGATCATAATTCTTTGGCTAATTAAATATTATCAGACAAATAGAGATTTTGTCTGTCTCACTTGTGTGAGACTGACCTATTGTTTGGTTGATGACAACGATTGTTGACGCCCTCAGGGGTGTTTTTTGGTGACAAAAAGTTGAATGTGGTGCCCACATGCATAATATTGGTATGACATTTTTTCGATTAAATGCTCATTGTATGCATGGGTGTTTTACTAGGGACCTCCTATGTAAGCATTTATGAAAGAGATGCTTAGAATGGCATGGGTCTTTGAAAAATTCTGACAAAGTGCAACGGTTGTGAAGTGTGATATCATCTTGACATGAAAACTTATGTTGTAGTCAAATTTCAGGAGGATCGATGACATCAATAGGAAATGATGAATCCCATAGTGCCACCCAAGGATGCCCCTATTTAGGTGAGGATCCATCCAAGGTACTTCCTCCTTCTTGGAAGATGATTGTTGAAGTCGACAAGAAGGAAGCCTCAAATGATTGAGAGAAGTACTAATGCAAGGGACTAGGGTCTCTGATGTGGAAAGCGGTGCACTATTTAAGTTAACACAGGCATGATGACGAGAAATGTCTGTAAATGAGGAAGAGAGTTCAGTGGCCCAAGGTCAGAGCTTTTAAATGCAAGCGGTGATAGTCATAACAATTTCTGGTGAGGAAATCCCTAGGGTCAATAGGACGCCTAGGGTGGGTATGTGGTTGTTATGAGTGTCATGGTGGGGTTGAAAAAATGCGAAGCTTCGACCAAGGGTTATTAGGGACTTCTTCTAGGTGAAAAATGTGGATGGATGGGTGTGGTGGTTCTCCTAAAAATATTTGTACAATTGAAAAAAAGAATATAGAACGGTTTTGGATGTACAAGCACGGAGACAAGTGCCCCAATAAACATTAGAATGATCACTCACTGATAGTGTGAGAGAGGATTTTTTTTGCTGAGGGTGGGGGCCCCATTGGTCAGTCTCAGTGCAAGGGTGGTGAAGCAGATGAAAAAGTGTTGCAGATGGTCTATGCTGATGGGGTGTGATAGGCCAAGTGCAAGATGTGGTGGTGCATATTCGATCTGCTTATGAGAATGGCAGTCCGAGGAAGGGGTTTTATCGTGATGAGGTAAAACTTTCCTTGATGTATGATGGATGAATGAACATGAAGTGCTTCCTAGACTTGGATGTTATGGCCATGGAGGCATATTTTTTATGAATGGTCTGCTTGAGTGAGAAACGCCATGGAGGGTGTGACTCTACCGACCGACAAGAATATTTATCATCTACAAGGTGGGATGATGATAAACATGGTCAAGTGTTTGGAACCTATGGTTGATTTTTGTGGAGAAATGATGTCAGGATATGAAAAGCTTCTTTAGGAGCCTATCATACTGGGGGTAGAATGATACTTGCTCAAGTACCTTCAGTGGCTTGGGTAACCTGAGACTTGTCTTTCTTGTCTCACCTACAACCAATACCCTGAGTGAAAGCATCTTTTAAATTCAAATGTATTGCAAATATTATTGAATGAAAAGAAATAAGATAGGGCATACCTGTTGAGACTGAAAAATTATTTTTCTGAGGCATGGATGTGTGAAGCCTATTGTGGATGTGATGAGGTGTTGATCACTATGTTGCTTTCAGTTTTGCAATTGGGCGTTCTGTGCTCCTGTTATGGTCTTTCGAATAATTCTAAAATGGTGATATATTGGTCAATATGGATCATTTTAGTTCATTTGTAGCATTTGAGAGTTGTGAGGTCAGATCTGAGCCCTTTATTTCGAGCCTTTCTTGCCGTTGCGATCAGCCTATGTACCCGAGATTCGCGTTGTCAGTGCTAGGTAGGCCTCTGAATGTCCTGTAACTTAATTTTTAAGTTTTTTTTGGGTGGGGGTCCATACAAATTAGGTTTGTATGGACCTTTGATACTTTTTGGCCTTGGTCATGCGGGTGATCAAGGTACAGGCGCGCAGACTCCGCGGGAAGATGAGGTTTTTCACGGGGGTTTTGCCTCTGTCTCAGGCTTTGTGCACGAATTCATGTCTTTGTCTTTGAGACAGACGCGTAATTAGTGTGCATGTATAGGAAACAAGCGTGGTGATAAGCCCAAGTGAATTTTTGTTTAAATTTTTTGATTTTTTGATTCTATGTCACTGATTTTATTGTGTTTGGTGATAGGATGTTGTGGCAAGAGCGTGACTGGCATGATCTTCGCATGGCTATGGCACAGGATGCCAATGCATGGAGGTTGTTAGCACAGTGGGGTCTTCTCAAATTTCTAGAGAATGACCTCCTGAGATCATAGGATCAGCTGGAACAAGAGACGCAAGGTGATTTTCCTACGTGGGAAATACATCCCTATCCATCCGCAGACGAATATATATTTTTTGACCGGCTTACTGCCTCAGGGTGAGGCACTTCCACACCCACTCCTGCCTGGGAGGGTCACTCTCTGGCATTGGTCGGTGCAGCATTGTGGCGGAGCGCCACTTTCGTAGGGGTACATACTCATTGCATCAGTGACCGATCTAGTTGAGCAATGTGACTTAGCTATGATCGTGTGGTTGACAGTGTCTTCATTTCCACACAGGGTGTCAAGACCCCAGATTGGCGTTTTGCACTGGCTCCAGGATGACCATTTTTATGATTGGGCATGCCATGTTAACGATGGCATGGTGACTGTTGGAAATACTAAGAGGGGGGGTGAATCAGTATTCCTTTCAATTAGAGCATTAGTTAATATTCAATTATTATCAGTGTTTGTACAATGGTAGCAGCAAACAAGAGGAACACAAATGCACACAGGTTTTAAGGTGGAAACCCACTCCGAGACAAAAACCACCTAATTATTTTCTAATAATTCTTTAATATTCAACTCCAATTGAAAATAAAGCTCCAACTTCCTAGAATCTAGAAAAGCATTCTTCTCCAGCTCCCACTGGATGGACACTCCAATGCCCGAGATTCTTCAGTAGTCAACTGAATGGATGCCCCAACACCCAATGAGCTACAACTCACCCTAGCACCACCCTACCACCCTATAGAAGAATAAAAGAATAATGGACTCCCGTACCAAGGAAAATGGTCCACTTTACAATGATATAGAATGATGTAGAAGAAGAAGATATACTAGACCATAACCCCAAATTTGACACAACCACCTAATGATGATCCTAGACCTCCCAACACTGCCTCTTCAACCCTTGGCAGATAGATACTAGTACAATTTGTACAATGATGTATTTACAATGACTAAGTACAATGATACCTTTACAATGATTGTATGTAGTGCTGCCCACTTGAAGACTTCATATGATGAAATTATTGTTGCTATTATGCACCTTGGTTGCTGCTCTTTTCATTCTACCCTCTGCTACACCTTGCTTTTCTTTTCTGCCGTAGAAATTCTGGTCCTTTGCAACCCTTGAAAACACATGATCTAGTGTTTTCTTGCCTTCTAGGAGCTCGATATTGAATCTGGTGTATCTCTGTCATTTCAGATCCTCAATATCTGATTTTCAGTCTTGTGGTATTCCTATGAGTCATATTTCCAATGCCACAAGTCTGACCCAATTTGGATTCTTGAAGAGAGAGTTATACCCAATCTCTCACAATGCCCTAATTATGGACTGTTTCAGCATAGCGCACTTGTACGGCGTGCCACATGTCATTGTTTCTTCATTTGGATCTAAAATTGATAGAGCGCAAAGTACAGACTGTGCACTATCCGCCACTTTTTACGAAATTCCAATCCGATACTCAGAGAGAGAGTTATGACGAATTTACCAAGGTCACTTCTTTGAGATGAATTTCAGGAGCCTGCAAAAACCCTGACTTCCACAGATCATATCTCCAAAAATATTGCGCACCTTGATCTGAAATTTTTACAGCATATTTCTCAGGATTTCAGCTTTGCCTCATAAACATTTCAGCTTCTGAACCTTTGTAGAAAAAAATTTAGAGCACAAATTCCACGATGACCTGTTTTAGATGGCGAAATCCCTTTCCTAAGGAGGAAATGAGGATCACAATTTATATAAATGCTTAAGTTTAGAAGGGCTTCAACAAGAACGTGGGCAACGTGAGAGGATTTAGGAGGTTAAAAAATATTAATTATGAATTTTCAATGACCCATGCCCAAACCCCATGGGTTTTTAGCCCACGAACTCGGGGTACAAACTTCAAACATGAATATCTCTCAAACCGTGAAGAATGAGGCATGGCATGCGATATATCAACGACAGAAATATCTGACAAGGAAACCATCAAAAGAATTATTGACCCAGAATATATTAATTTGGTAGGTAAAAATCTTGTACAATATTGTTAGTCTTCTGTAAAAGAAGTTGACACCAATGACAACCGCCGATCAACAATCTCCCCCTTTGGCATTGATGGCAACACAAGTACTCCCCCTGCGATCATGACACCTCTTCCTACAACATTCTCTCCCCCTTTGACATCAATGGCAAAGGGTAACTCCCCCTGAAACACATCCATCCTATGGACCTGTACACACTTCCACTCCCGCTGACACACAAACTACCTATATTGTGACTGGGAGACTCATTTCACTCCCTTATATTCTCGAAAAAGGTAATCTAATGAGATAATGGGAGAAATCCGTGCTTTTGGGGGATATATTCCAATGTCAGAGAATATCAATATGTAGATCTATTTGGTGTTGCTTGGAATCTTCTACTTTATTCAATTGTTTATAATACTGGCTCAGAGGTTGTTACATATAGAAGACTACTAATCATGGATTCATGGCTAAATCTTTCGATCCACATCCTTAGATGATTTGTCTATGCTCAATTTTCAACCTATTACTATCAGAGTAAGGACGGGTTTGAAATCTTCCATTTTGAATTTCTTGAAGTATTTTGATAACACTATTTAATAGCTATAAACATTCCTTCTCTTTGTCAGAGAAACCCAAAGCCCTAAGAAGTATGTCAGCTCACCAAGTAAAGACATCTCGAAATCACTTTGCACCTTTGTAGCAAACTTCTTACTTAGTCGATCATCATTGTTACCAATTATTGTATCATCCTCTTTAGCTATTAGACATGCTTTAGTTGCTTCATCCAGAACATATATGTCGTTTGGAGCTCGACTTGATGTAGCCACAATTTCACCAAACACGCCTTTCCTGATTTCACATTTTGTGGAGTTGAATAGTATTGTGTGTCCTTGATCACACATTTGTCCAACACTGAGCAGATTGTGATTCATGTTTTCAACCAATAAAACATTCTATAGAGTACTTAGGCTTCCCAAGAGTGATAGCACCTGGATCCTCATAACATTTGAAGATCCATCATTTCCAAAGCACACGATTCCATCCTTCTTCTCTTTTAGAGATACAAATTTATTTCTATCTCCAGTCATATATGTGGTTTGAGAAACTCGCTACTCATCATGCTCAATACATCTTTTGTTCTCTTTAAGCCTCAAAGTAGAGCACAAAATTATCATTCTTCTTCTTCTTCCATGTTCGTTCATTTAGTGGCTTCGAAGATCCTTCTAGAGGATTTTCAAGTCTGCAGTCTTTGGCTATGTGTCCAAAGTTTGGACATTTGTAACATTCAATATTATTTCTTAAATGTTCAAATCTATTGATGTTTCGCTAAGCC